>OLKM01000333.1:356307-358743 GCA_900291075.1 Melanogrammus aeglefinus
AAGCTCATTACAGTAACGAATGATGTGGTGGATCATTCTGGACCCATAATATCTGGTGAGCGGAGAGGACCTTGTCAAAGAGTTAAATGTAAGATGGAGTGCTAAGGAGAGGAGGATCTATAACATTTAAAACATGACACACTTCCTATCTCCGTCGTTATTCCTACCTGCACCAAGACAAAGAAGCGCTTCTTCCAGCGTTTCCACACGTTCTTCCCAAATGCCCACAGATATCTGTATCGAAGAAAAAACCCATTGCTGCATATTACCTCACTAAACATTGAAAACAAAAACAATCCATGGCAGGTTATAACGTATCACACATTGCAGTCCCATTGGTATTTAACGTCACTCTCATGCCTGTGATTGATCGGGATTTCTTTCATAGCATTATGTAGCACAACATCACGCAACATCATCTCTGGTCACCGCTTTTGCATTTTACATCCCTTTTCATTCCTGTGCGTGACAAACCCTCGAAACACAGCCCTGTGTCCACCAGGGGGAGCTCTACGCTCTTATTCAATGGGAGGGATCTCAAAGTAGGTCACAGCACTGCAGGCAGGCCGCCACTGCACTGTTCTGAGAATAAAACCATGAAAAATAAGTGGCACCAAGACAACTGGATGGCTGCATGTCTCTTACCCACAATGCTTCATGTTCTGAGGCTTATCCATGCGGATGGCCAGTTTGATCCTGAGATCGTGGTCGGGGCAGGCTTTGGTAAGGGCCATCTTGTGCAGCTCCGACTGCTTGGGGCTGTTGGGAGTAGGGTGGAGGACCACCTGGTTTCGGAGCAGAAGACACAGGACACGGTGTGAGCACCGCAGCCTGACACGCTGCAGCGACCCCTCAGAAGAGCGTACCGACGCCGCTGGTTGTAAATTGGAGCTGGCTTTGTTTGTCAATGAGTGGTAATAATGACTGTTTACAATTGGTTGTAAACTGCAGGTCGATACAGCTCCAGGTTCATTGTTTACTGTTCACTATCATCCTCCTCTGTGTGATGGTGTGTGCGTGTGTGTATGTATGTGTGTATGTGTGTATGTGTGTGTGCGTGTGCGTGTGTGTGTGCGTGTGCGTGTGTGTCTGCGTGCGTGTGTGTGTGTGTGTCTGCGTGCGTGTGGGTGCGTCACTGTATGTGTTTGTGTCCGTTAGCAGCTTGGATGCAGAACTATAAATTATTATGGTGCAGAATCAGAGAGGGAGAGTGTGAGAAGGGTATGTGTGGAATGCTTGGAGAGAGAGGGGTTATGGTGTCGAGGTTGATGGAGAGCGAGAGAGAGAGAGTGAGAAAAAGAGAGAGAGAGAAAAAGAGAAAGAGACAGAAAAAGAGAAAGAAAAAGAGAAAGAGAAAGAGAAATAGCGAGAGCGAGAGAGCGAGAGAGAGAGCGAGAGAGCGAGAGAGCGAGAGAGAGAGAGAGAGAGAGAGAGAGAGAGAGAGAGAGAGAGAGAAAAAGAGAGAGAAAAATAGAAAGAGACAGAAAAAGAGAAAGAGAGCGAGAGAGAGAGCGCGAGAGAGAGATATGGTATAGTGTTGGGTTCAGTGTGACCCCCTTAATTCGCAGCCTGCTCTGCGTTGGAGAAGTTAAAGAGCTTTAAGGAGGTCTGCCAGAGGGAGAACGGGAGGGGATCAGAGAGAGAGTTGTCACAGCTAAGGACAGCGCTGCTACAGCAATGTCTACCCACAAGAGAGAGTTGTCACAGCTAAGGACAGCGGCTGCTACAGCAATTGGTCTACCCCACACGCACACACACACACACACACACCACACACACACCACACACACACACACACACCACACAACAACAACACATCACAACACACACCCACCACACACAACACACAGTACACAGCACACGCTTCATCACGCTGTGCATGTCACTTACTACCTATACGGACTACCAGTCGCTATACGGTTATTAAGCCATGTTTTGTTTCTGTTTAGTCCTCAGAAAGTGTGTGGATCCATATTTCCTCCTACTACGACTGTGGTAATAGAATTTAAGTGTGTGAATGCGCCACACTCGTCCTTGGTTTCAGTGTGTCTGTTTAACCAACAGGCTTTTTCATTTTCGTTTGAAATCAATGCTGACGAACGTGTTAAACAATGTTATAGTGATTAATATGGTAAACAAACCATTACGGGACATTGATTTATCGCTCCGAGATGTAGACTAGTACAGAGGGTGGAGTGCAGTGTGATCCATGTGAACCACAGAACCATATTTGACACGTTCAATAGCGCCTTCAAATGCCGTCCCTGTTTTATGGCGTTGGAGAGTTGAGGAATAGCGGCTTTTGTTAAAACCCCGAACATTGTTATTTGTCGTTTTTTTTTATAAAAGCAACTAAATACAATGCCTTAAAAAAAATCCTCATATCGTATTTACAATCTATTGACAATCAAGGCGGCTATAGATTTGGCCGTAATT
>OLKM01000334.1:0-5000 GCA_900291075.1 Melanogrammus aeglefinus
ACCATGGTTACCTGGTCTCAGGGCAGCCTGTTATCATGGTTACCTATAATTAATATATATATATATATATATATATATATATATATATTATATATACACATGTATGAATTTATCTTTTAATATAATATTAATGCATACAGACAGTATATTAAACTATGTAGAAACTCTATATCCGCTATAAATAAGACTATATCATAATAAGTACAGAGATATTACTATATCTACTTTGTATATTACCATAGCTATTATAAATACTACCATATGAATCGGTAGCGGTATCTATCGTATATAGATATAGATAAATATTATATATATATATATATATATAATATATATATATATATATATATATAATATATATATATAGATATATATATATATATATATATAAACATATGTTTATATGCATATGTGATGGTGTTGATCGGATAGCCTTATATGGTCAGTCTGTCCAGCCGTCGCCTGACTGACCGACACACGTCAGAGCGCTAGAGGTGGTCTTCGCCTGGATCTCATCCGATCATACCGTCTCTGGTGCTCGTGTTGTCGGCTGCTAGGTGTGAGGAGGGTCGCGCCCTGGGAAGAAAATACTCGGGATCACTCCTACGGCTTTCCAGAAAAAAAAAATCCCTTCATTTGAATATTGGCAGAGCGAGTATCAGACCCTGGACACTACATCTAGTGAGGAGAATACCGTCAGGATTTAAACGCTCCACCACCAACACCACCGCCTCCTGTCATCCTCTCCCCTCCACCTCCCTCTCCTCTACCTCTCTCTTTCCTCCACCTCTCTCTCTCTTCTACCTCTCTCTTTCCTCCACCTCTCTCTCCTCTACCTCTCTCTTTCCTTCACCTCACTCTCTCCTCTACCTCTCTCCACCCCTCTGCGGCGCCAGGGACTCCATCCCGGGTGAAGTTATGGCTTGGTGTTGGTGGTGCTGGTGGAGGATCGTTTTCATGATGAGCATCTTCCGTCACTACCGGAGCGCCATGCTGGACTGCCCGCCAAGCTGTATCTGTTCCCCGGAGGAAGTGTTCTGTAACCGGTCTGACAGCGACAGCTTTTTCCCGCTGCTTGCCGTCGAAGACCATGCGAGCAACTCCACTGGCGACGTGGAGGACCTGTTCGCCAACATCACTTCCATGTGAGAATTTCCCTTCATATACATTTATCTATCTATCTATCTATCTATCTATCTATCTATCTATCTATCTATCTATCTATCTATCTATCTATCTATCTATCTATCTATCTATCTATCTATCTATCTATCTATCTATCTATATATATATATATATATATATATATATATATATATATATATATATATATATATATATATATATATATATATATATATATATACACACACGATATATTATATATAAGCATATACACACACGAATAGGCTATAGTACAAAGTCTATGCCTATACTGTATCTCATGGTTATAGTAGATGTAGCATAGCTTTTATATTGGATTGTTTTATAAATAGCAGTATTTATAGTAGATACAGTGATATTAATATTATAGTATTATATATATCTATATATATTAATATTATAATATTATATATATATTATATATATCTATATAATATATATAATATATATTAATATTATAGTATTATATATATATACCGGTACATATATAATACTATAATATTAATATCACTGTATCTACTATAAATACTGCTATTTGTAAAACAATCCAATATAAAAGCTATATATCATATATTATTTAAAGTGTAGCTGTCATAGTATTTATAGTAGTATTAATACCTTATATCTCATATAGTATTGGTACCAGATATAGTAGTATCTATGGTGTATATATCATAGGACATTCATAGACGTATTTAAAGTGGATCTATCATAGTATTTATACTGTATATATCAGAGAATTAAAGTAGATATAGTACTTTAAATCGTGTAGATCGTATTGTATTTATCTAGTAGTTTACATAGTGTATTTATGATATTTTTAGTAGTATATCATAGTCATAATAGATCTAGTAGAAGAGTAACTATACTAGAGATTTATCAGGTATTAAGGCAAATAACTTTAAATGAATGATTTCATCATAGATATTATATACACATATGATAGACGTTTTTTCCATATTTTATAAAAAATATAATTAAGAAAGTTTGCATCCTTTGAATAACCTGCTCTCATATTGAAATCTGTTTCTTGCATTTTAATACTAGCCATTTACAGGCCACCAAAATATTTGAGCATTGTCAGTGATTCAATTATTCATATTGATAACTCTGACAACACTGACATAGTGGCAAAGACGTTTTATAATGTATTATTTGGGATGTGACAGGACCCATCCATCCCAAGGGATCATACTAGATTGAATTATATTCAAAGTTGTTATTATTACTAAGGCTGTCTATTATAACTCTCATACATGTTCGAACAAATCTCAAAATGGTCTATCAGTGAGAACGCACCTACCCTACTAATGGAGGCCTTCTTTAGGGCCTGCACCCACTTTGGACGTGGTCATTGATCATTAGGATAGTTTCAGCTCTAAAACTACTTTATTTTGATGCAATTGCACCAACAAAGGTTAAAACAATCTCTGGGAAGAAAAAATAAGAAAATCATCATCAATAAAACCCAGGCCAAATGGACAGACGCACTACAGTTCTCTACTACCAGATACAGATAGTCACGTGTTCTCTTCTATCAGATACAGATAGTCACGTGTTCTCTTCTATCAGATACAGATAGTCAAGTGTTCTCTTCTATCAGATACAGATAGTCAACAGTTCTCTACTACTATATATAGATTTCTGGAACTTCTGCGCTGTCCACAGGATGTTGGTTGTCACTTCAGTGCTGTCCACAGGAATTTGGTTGAATATGGGTTGTTCTGTCAGTGCTGTCCACAGGAATTTGGTTGTATAAACAGGATGTTGGTTGTCCTGTCAGGGCTGTCAACAGGATGTTGGTTTTCTAAACAGGATGTTGTTTCCTGTTAATAGGTTGTTTGGGTGCGTAAACAAGATGTTGGTTTCGTTAACCGGATGTTGGTTGTTCCTTCAGTCCTGTCAACAGGATGTTGGTTGTAAAACAGGATGTTGGTTTCTGTAAACAGCATGTTGGTTGTTGATGAGTCCAATTGTTTTGAAAGTAAAATACAGGAAATGGCAAAAAAAACAAGAAGAATTTACAATTTAACAACAATTTAAAAGCCAATTTAAAGCCAATAATTGTATTGCTGGTCCAAATCAGGCTCACAGTAACTAATACAAATGTCTCAAATTAACTATACCCTACAAAACGGCACCACAGAAAAGTAGGTCACTGCAACAATCTGAGATTCATGAGGGAGAGAGCGGGAGTGGGCACAAGATAGAGAGATGAAATAAGAGATAGCAAAAAAGAGAGAGGAACAGAGAGCTAGTGGTAGAGAGATAGAGAGGGTCAGAGAGAGAGACAGATAGAGAGATAGAAAGAGAGACGGACAGATTTGAAGGAAACAGAAATCCCCCCCGTCTGACTCACCCCAAACCCCCGCATCTGCAGCCCTCGCTCCTTCAGACACGCATACTAATGAAGCACACACACACACACACACACACACACACACACACACACACACACACACACACACACACACACACACACACACACACACACACACACACACACACACACACACACACACACACACACACACACACACACACACACACACACACACACACACACAGTATTTTTCATAAAGACCTTTCAACACTGATCCATGTACTCACAAGATGAAAACACTGTTGGGTTTTAGAGGAATTCAACACGTGTCGTCACAGGAAGTCAATATGGATTTGACAGGAAGTCAATATGGATTATACAGGAGGTCAACATGAAACTACACACCTACCTTGTTAGTATTTTAGGTTTTTGTGTGATCAGTGGTTCATTAAATACCTTGTGGCCCTGCTATATTCTAAACTAAATCTAAATTGACGTCTTTGCAGAGTCACAATGCCAGTTTGCAGAACATTTAGGCTTCATTTAGGTTGCAGTAAGGAAGGGTCATCATCTGAACTAGTCCAACTTTCCCCAATAGATCGCTGCCTGTTATTGGTCAACAACAACAACGCGTGAATGACTGTGATTGTATGTGTTGTCTTCTGGTTTTCCTCATCTTAAGCGCAAGTGTTTGGCGTCTTTGGTGTTAGCAGGGTTAGGGCTGGTGTTTTAGTATTATCGTTAGGGTTGATGTTTTAGTAGTGGGGAGTGGCTGAATGCACGCTTTAGTCAACCTCATGTTCACAAAGGTCTGAGGTCAGAGCTGCCTCCACTTATACTTCCACATAAAGTTAAAAGGGACAAAGGGGCGTGTAGCGTTTCAAACCAAAAATGTACATGAATCGACGTGTTAATACTGAAATGGTATCCCGAGACATATAATGAAAAAGCAATATAGCCATGTTGCAAGTCATGGTCATCGGTTGTCAGAAGGAGCATGGTTGGTCTTTGAGTAGTGATGCTGAAATTTGATTTGGTGTGTGTGTGATTTTTTGGGGGATTTTTAGGGTTAGGGTTAGGGTCAGGGTTAGGGTTTAGTAGGTTAGATTTAGTAGGGTAGAGGGTTAGTAGTAGGGTAAGAATTAGGGTTGGTGTGTTGTTGTAATGCAACTAGCAGTTAATTGTCAAAGTCAAATTTATTGGTATAGCACACTATCAGACACAGTGGTTATTCAAAGTGCTTTAAAATAAAATAAACATTTTAAAAATAATGAAATATATATATATAATATATATATATATATAATAATATATATATATATATATATATATATATAATATAATATATATATATATATATATATATATATATATATATATATTCAGGTAACAACAGAATAAAACAAACACAAACAAAAACAAGATTAATTGAAAGCAATAGAAAAATAAATCATTAAACAAATAAAAAGATAGAATTATTCAGGTAACAAATGAATATAAAAAATAAAAACAA
>OLKM01000334.1:10000-172500 GCA_900291075.1 Melanogrammus aeglefinus
AACATGTCGCCTGTTTATAAAAAAAAATTAAGTGAAACAAAATAAAAATATTTATATTCAAATAATTTGTAATAAAGTAAATCTTGAATAGCTGTATGAGTCTGCAGGTATTCTAAAGATTTGCAAAAAGCAGTATAGTAAAACTGGCGACTGAGCCATGATAGTTTGGTCTGAAAGTGAAGTGCGTTCTATTTCAATCCTCGCTCCTCCACCGCCCACTTTCCCTCTGCTCTCCCAGTAGCCATCATGCGACGTATTCTGTTTCATAATACCATAATATGATGGGAGAGAATGAGGGGAAGTAAAACCACTAATGAAAAACATCCCTTTTCTGCCTTCCTACCTAACTACCTCTGATTTCCTGTTAATCTGTGACTTCCCCTCTGACTTCCTATCTGTGGCTTCATGTCTATCTACCTGTGTCTTCCCGCTTGTCATTGACTTCCCGTCTTATCCGTGACTTCCTGTGTATCCAGTCTCTCCGGTGATCCTAAAGCTGTCAGCGCCCCAGCGTCGCCATGATACCTGTCTGGAGTTCTGGGTCCGCGGCCACCCTCCCCCCCGACTACGCTGGCTCCGGGGGACCCGGGACCTGATCCAGTCCGATGTGATCCGCCTGGAGCTGGACTCCTACCAAGACTCCCTGGAGGGCTGCCTGCTCTTCAGGAACCCCACCCACCTGGACAACGGGAACTACACCCTAGAGGCCACCAACACCCTAGGCACCGCCACCAAGACCCTCTACGCCCATTTCCTGCATCCGCCCGACCTCGATGAGGAGGGTGAGGTCACCACGAAAAACCTCTACTCCTAACCCCTGAACCCTCCCAAGTCAACACTACAAAACAACCCCCAACTCGAACCACTTAACACCCCAGAAAACCTACTTTAACACTAACAACACTACTAAGCACTTTAAACACCATAACCACCGCAAACACTATTTAAAACTACCAAACATTACTAAACACCCCTAACACTGCTGAACACCACCAAACACTACTTAACACTAAGTACCACCAAGAGACACTACTGAGCGCGTATGCACTCCACTGTGTTCCTCCGCAGAGAGCAGCTGTGGCTCAGAGAATGCCGCTGTAATGGAAAGTATAAACTGTTATTTATGCTGTTCTTTTATATTGTTTTTCGATTAATACTTGGGACTGAAAACAAGCTTTCTTGGCGGTGTGTGTAGACTGCAACCTTGCTCATTCACTCTTGGCCACCCTCAATGCATCATGGCACCGTACTGATCTGCCAGAGGGTCTAGAAAATGAGGGGAGCGGCCGCTCTACCGAACGGGAGACGGACAAACAGGCACCGGTCTAAGAGGATCCTTTGTTTATCTGATGTTGTTGTAATGGTTCTCAATATGATCGGTTCTACACCACACAATTCCTCTTGGAGGACATTCAAGTTTTTCTAATCTCATCCTAAAAATTACCACTAAACACCAGAAAAACATCAAACCCGAAACCCTGTGTGGAGCTGCATTTAGTATATATTATCTATTTTTATTTCAGATCTCTCCTATCCTGATCCTGAAACACCAGAGGAAGAAACCTTCGGGGTAAAACAACATATAAATATGTATGATATGTAATATATATTAATATATGATATATATAGTATACATAATGGATCTGTGGTAAAGTATCATTAATGTTCTCAGGTGACGGTGGCTGTGTGTCTGGCAGGATCCGCTGGTATTTTCTTCCTCATTCTCTTCCTCCTCATCAACAAATATGGCCGCCGCTCCAAGTTGGGTATGAAAGGTAAGAAATGGACTGGTTACATCAGCTCCTCACGCTACTGCCAAGAACAAACAATGGTGTGAAGTACTGAACAGACAGACACAAAGACCAAGCAAATATCTGGAAAGTCACCTTTGTTTCAGATGTGACTTGCAGATCTGACTTGGGTGCGGCTTTTTCCTGGAAACGGTTTTTCTAGGAAGGTTTTTCACTGTGGCAGCAAGCTACACACAAGGGCTAACCCTAGGGCCAACCCTAGGGCCAAGTGCCAACCCTAAGGGCCAACCCTAGGGCCTAGGGCCCTTTGATGAAATGAACTTGGCCTCACCATTCTGGGGTTGTATATCTGATGGTGTATATCTGATGGTGTATATCGGATGGTGTATATCTGGTGTATATCTGGTATATATTGGGTGTATATCTGGTGAATATCTGGTGTATATCTGGTGTATATCTGTTGTATATCTGGTGTATATCTGGTGTATATCTGTTGTATATCTGGTGTATATCTGGTGTATATCTGGTGTATATCTGTTGTATATCTGTTGTATATCTGGTGTATATCTGGTGAATATCTGGTGTATATCTGGTGTATAACTGTTGTATATCTGGTGTATATCTGGTGTATATCTGGTGTATATCTGGTGAATATCTGGTGTATATCTGGTATGTATCTGGTGTATATCTGGTGTTTAACTGTTGTATATCTGGTGTATATCTGGTATGTATCTGGTGTATATCTGGTGATCTCCTCCCCAGGACCCGTTGCTGTCATCCATGGTGAGGAAGACTCAGCTACTCCTCTTCATCACCTAAACCATGGGCTCCTTTCTCCGTGCGCCCTGGAGGCGGGGCCTGATGCTGTCGCCATGGCGATGACTCACATCCCTGCCGAGCAGTCTCAGCAGCTTCAGACATACTACAGACCCAGCAGCTCCAGCCCCGCCTCCTGTCAGTCGCTCTCTCTCACACGCACGCACACATGCACAAACACGTGCACACACGCACAAACACGTGCACACACGCACACGCACAGGCACATACGCACACACACACACGCACACACAAACATATCTGGGAGGCCAAAAGGGTGACAAGTACTCCTCATTATAGATGCGTATTAATGTGTGTGTGTGTGTGTGTGTGTGTGTGTGTGTGTGTGTGTGTGTGTGTGTGTGTGTGTGTGTGTGTGTGTGTGTGTGTGTGTGTGTGTGTGTGTGTGTGTGTGTGTGTGTGTGTGTGTGTGTGTGTATGTGTGTGCGTGCGCACACACGCACACACCCACAGGCACACACACACACACACACACACACTCACACACGCACATGTATGGCTGGCCAAAAGGTACTCCTCATTGTAGATGTGTATTGATGCTCGTGTGCTTCTGTGTGTGTGTGTGTGTGTGTCTGTGTGTGTGTGTGTGTGTGTGTGTGTGTGTGTGTGTGTGTGTGTGTGTGTGTGTGTGTGTGTGTGTGTGTGTGTGTGTGTGTGTGTGTGTGTGTGTGGTGCAGTCGTGCCACACATCCAGAGGAGGGACATCATTCTGAAGAGGGAATTGGGGGAGGGGGCCTTCGGGAAGGTCTTCCTCTCTGAGTGCTATGACCTTCACCCTACCACCCCCAAGACCCTGGCTGCCGTCAAGGTACACACACACACACACACACACACACACACACACACACACACACACACACACACACACACACACACACACACACACACACACACACACACACACACACACACACACACACACACACACACGCGCCTTGCATGGCTGACACCGCCTTCGGTGTGTGACTGTGTGAATGAATGGGTGAATGTCAGGCAATATTGTGAAGTGCTTTGGATAAGAGAGCTATTTAAATGCAGTCCATTTACCATTTGTTTATGCATATATGTTTATCTATATTTGCGTTGTGACTAGACCATCAGAGAGCCCAGTCTGTCTGCGAGGAAGGACTTTCAGCGCGAGGCGGAGCTGCTGACCAACCTGCAGCACGAGCACATAGTCCATTTCTACGGTGTATGTGTTGACGGGGACCCGCTCATCATGGTGTTTGAGTACATGAAGCACGGGGACCTCAACAAGTTCCTCAGGTACCCGCACCGCTAGGCTGTGCCAGGCTACACCACTTTGCTAGGCTACACAACTGTGCCATACCGCTAGGCTACACTACTGTGCTAGGCTACACCACTGTGCCATACCGCTAGGCTACACCACTGTGCTAGGCTACACCACTGTGCTAGGCTACACCACTGTGCCATACCGCTAGGCTACACCACTGTGCTATACCGCTAGGGCTACACTACTGTGCTAGGCTACACCACTGTGCCATACCGCTAGGCTACACCACTGTGCTAGGCTACACCACTGTGCTAGACTACAGCACTGTGCTGTACCGCTAAGCTACACCACTGTGCTAGGCTACCCCACTGTGCTATACCGCTAGGCTACCCCACTGTGCTAGGCTACAGCACTGTGCTGTACCGCTAAGCTACACCACTGTGCTAGGCTACACCACTGTGCAATACCGCTAGGCTGCACCACTGTGCTAGGCTACACCACTGTGCTATACCGCTAGGCTGCACCACTGTGCTAGGCTACACCACTGTGCCATACCGCTAGGCTACACCACTGTGCTAAACTACAGCACTGTGCTGTACCGCTAAGCTACACCACTGTGCTAGGCTACACCACTGTGCTATATCGCTAGGCTGCACCACTGTGCTAGGCTACACCACTGTGCCATACCGCTAGGCTACACCAATATAATGTGACACGAGGCTACACTGTTACGCTAGGCTACACTGCAAGAATCAAACCCTAAAATGCACCACTATATGCTAGAGTTTTGGACTGTAAGTGTGTGTGTTTTGTGTGCAGTAGAGGGTGTTTGTGTGTTTTGTGTGTGCAGTAAGTCTGTTTTTGTTTCGCAGGGCTCACAGTCCTGATTCTATTGTCCTGGTGAACGGGGAGCACGCGCAGACTAGTGGACACCTGGCTATGTCCCAGATGCTCCTCATGGCCTCCCAGGTGGCCTCTGGGATGGTGTACCTGGCCTCCCAGCACTTCGTCCACCGAGACCTGGCCACGCGCAACTGTCTGGTGGGCGACGGCCTTGTGGTGAAGATCGGGGACTTTGGCATGTCCCGGGACATCTACAGCGCCGACTACTACAGGGTAAGGCCGAGTTGGCACCACTTATAATACATGGGCCATGGCCATCCTGAGCACAAATGCCTCACAGTGAGGATAGCATTAGCATTAGCGTTAGCACGAATAGCGTAGGTTAAGGTTAGCGTTCACACGACTACTACATGGTAAGGCTAGTGTTAGCGTTAGCACCATCTACTACACGGTATGGCGTGATAAAACTATGTCTATCAATGTTGTATGTTAACATTCAGTTCTTCTCGAAACCTTTACGCGCCAATTTTGTTTTAACGCAAATGAACTAAATTCCTCATTTTGTAGGCACATTAAATCCTCTCAACCGCTCTCCTCTCATCCTCTTCTAGGTGGGAGGTCACACCATGCTTCCTATCCGATGGATGCCCCCAGAGAGTGTGCTGTACAGGAGGTTCACCGTGGAGACTGATGTCTGGAGCTTTGGGGTGATCATATGGGAGATCTTTACCTACGGAAAGCAGCCCTGGTTTCAGCTGTCTAACACTGAGGTAGGTCACCAGCATTATTAATATATATATACAGTATATATAGTCTCTCTTTCTCTGTCTTTCTCTCTTGCTCTCTGCGATAAGGCGATAAAATAACTCATACCCAGAGGAAAGAGACAGAGGATCCCATTTGACAGCATTAAGCTCTATTCACCCCCATGTATTCTACACTGTCTGCCAATGTACTTTCTCCTGTCACATTACAGTACTGGCGTAGCTGTCTCTCTCTAGAATATCTCTAGTTAGGGTGCGTATGCCTCTCTTTCTCGTTCCAGGTAATGGAGTACTTAGTGCAGGGGGCAGTTCTCGACAGGCCGAGGGCGTGCCCCAAGGAGGTGTATGACATCATGCTGGGATGCTGGCAGACTGACCCTCAGCTCAGACTCACCATCCAGGAGCTTCACAGGCTGCTGCTGCTCCTGGGGAAGACCTCCCCCAACTACCTGGACATCCTGGGCTAGAGCCAACCTGGCCCTGGTCCTGGCCCTGGTTCTGGTCCTGGTCCTGGTCCTGGTCCTGGTCCTGGTCCTGGTCCTGGTCCTGGTCCTGGTCCTGGTACAGGTCTAGGTCCTGGTCCTGGTCCTGGTCCTGGTCTTAGTCCTGGTCTTGGTCCTGGTCCTGGTCTTGGCCTTGGTCTTGGTCCTGGTCCTGGTCCTGGTCCTGGTCCTGGTCTTGGTCCTGGTCCTGGCCTTGGTCCTGGTCCTGGTCCTGGTCCTGGTCCTGGTCCTGGTCCTGGTCTTGGTCCTGGTCCTGGTCTGGTCTAATCCTCGTCCTGGCATAGTCTGGTTCTTGTCTGGGCTGGTATGGTCTGGTCTGGATTGGTCCTGGCCTGGTCTTTCCTGGTCTGGTATGGTCCTAGTCCTGGTCTGAACTTGTCTGGGGTCACTCAGACCTGACACTGATGGAACTTAAGTGCCTGTAAGACATTTGGATACCTCAGGATTATGAAGAATCGTAAAAACACGTTTTCTGGATTCTAATAGAAGAAACAAGTGGAAGTGTATTTTTTTCTTAGAACTGGTCTCGAAGGGTAAGGCAGTGTAATGCATTTGATTAAGAAAATAATCGTGCCCTCTTTTTCAGAATGAACGAGATAATTATCTCCGATTTCTGAGAAAAGATTTCATGAAATAGAAAATCTGCCTTGTTTCACTAAATTAATGAAATATCTCAGATTTCCAAAGGAAACTCTCTATTCACTTGGACATTTTATTTTTGGAAGCAACAAGTCCGGCCTGTTAAATTGAATCCATTTTTATTTGGGTTTCTATTGGGAGATATCATGTCTTTAAGTCATAAAGATGGTACTGTTATGAGTTTGTCAGGACTTTGCCGGTGTTCAGACCCGAAGCCCTTGCTGACATAATTTGGCATGTAACATGTAACTACTTATACTGTATGTTAATATCAAGATGTTGATATTAACATTGACACTATCAACTTTTCTCAGAACTCGAGATAATTATCTTGTTCATTCAGAAAAATAGGGCAATTTTTTCATCAAGTGAATGCATTATGCTTCAAAATGTAGAAATATATACTAATAAATATATTTTATATAGAAATATACATGTATTAGTTTTGTGGAAGTGCCATCAAGGATATCTGATTGGCTGTGCTGTACTGGTCGATTCCTGTAGTTGTTTTCCTTGTCATCATTGTGCTCACTTTCACTTTTTTGTGGTTCTCCCCTGTAGGTCACATAACCACAGAAATGCAACTTTATGTGTGTGTGTGTGTGTGTGTGTGTGTGTGTGTGTGTGTGTGTGTGTGTGTGTGTGTGTGTGTGTGTGTGTGTGTGTGTGTGTGTGTGTGTGTGTGTGTGTGTGTGTGTGTGTGTGTGTGTGTGTGTATGTGTGTGTGTGTGTGTGTGTGTGTGTGTGTCTGTGTGTCTGTGTGTGTGTCTGTGTGTGTGTGTGTGTGTGTGATTTTGTTATTTCATACATTTTCAGTTGGATTTAATCCAGTTCTACCAGCAGCTGTATGTCTAGAGGAGGAGTAGGAGGAGGAGAGTAGGAGGAGGAGGAGTAAGAGAGCAGGGGAGGAGCAGAGGGATCGGAAAAAGACGGTAGAGGAGGAGAAGGATGAGGAGGAGGAGGTAGAGAATGAGGAGGAGGTAGGGGAAGAGGTAGAGGAGAGAGAGAGGGGTTAATGAAATGTCTAGTCTCCTTCCTCTATGTCTGCCTCTACCTCTGATTATAACCTTCACCGAAAGGACATTTAGTTTGTTTTTGTGTCTCTGTTTTTCAAATGATCGTACTTAATGATCACAATATGTTTACTAAACTGCTACTTGTTCACTTTCAGTTTCCTTTATTAAAATAATGAATTATTCTATCAGTTCCCTGTCTTTCACACAAACACACATGCACACAAACACAAACACACACACACACGCATGCACGCACACACACACGTTCATGCACACACACAAACAAAAACTAAATACATTTAAAGTGTAATTTCTTATTTGTTATATTTCAACATTTAAAATGTTATTTCTTGTTTATTTTATTTCAACATTTCAACTTTGAATTCTATTAGATTTAATTTCAAGGTTTCAAAACAAATTTATTGTGTTTATTTCAACATTTGAAATGTTATTTATGTTTATTTTATTTCAACATTTAAAAGGCAATTCATTGTTTGTTTTCGGTCAACTTTTAAAAGGTGATTTTATGGATGAACTGGGTTTTGGCAAATAGATGCGGTGTATTCAAATACAAAGCTTATTTAAATACATGCTGTATATTGAAATACAAGCAGTACATTCAATCCGTCCTAAATCTTTGTTTCAATTTGATTCTCTTAAAAAAAGTCAACCAACCAAACATTTAGCCCTGATCTCATTTCTGTTTCAAAACCACTTCCCTCCCCTTCTCTCTTTCCTTCTCTCACACTCTCTCCACTCTCTCTCACAGTAAATCTGTGGATTTGGGGTTTTTCAATGGTTTGCATCCTTGGTGCTCGCCGGGGACACTGCTCTGAAGGAGGAGATTCTCCAAGTGGCCCAGGTCAGGAAAATGTGTCTGGTCCCTTGGCAACCATTTTGAATTTCCCCCAGTCCCACGTTTGGTCTGTTCCTCAGTCTCCCCTGGGAAGGTCTTTGCCTCCTTCTTGAAGGTTGTGATTATGCTGCCTACACAGCATGAGCACATAAAATGCCTCGCTGTAGTGAGTTCTTGCCTGGTACCCAGGCAAGACGTGGGTGTACGTGGGTGTGAATTCCATCATGGAACCTTCCCTTTGGTCTTCAGGCCCTGGGAACTGAGTGCTTCTCTCCTCTCCATCAGCTAAATTAGTTAGTAAGCTCCAAGCGCTAACCCATTGAGCCTTCGCTGGAAAGCCGAAAACTCATATACGACTCTATTGCCAGACTCATATTTTCTGCAATAAGATATTGTCAATCAGGTTGACCAATTAGCTATTCCGTAGCCCCCTTAGGTCCTATCGACAGAAGAGATAGAACACAATCTAATGCCTTGTGCATACGCTTAGTTGCTATATTTAAAACACTGACCATCCTGATCATCACCTCAAGGTACTACAGGGTCAATGTTGCATCTGGGCCACCATTGGGGTCCTGCCACCAGATTTTTGGGTAATTGAACATTTCTTGTGACACCTCTGGTATCGGTCGTCAGAAAGGTATTAAATAGAACGTAAGTTATGGTTCTAAGAATATCTGGCTGGCCGTTTGGTATAAAATCCATACTGTAGAGGTCACACGTCATCCTGATATTCAGAGTGTCGAGGTTTCCCTGAACAAGACACCGACCTCACCCTAACTGCTCCCGACAAGCTGGCTGTCGCCTTGCATGGTTCACACAGCTGTCGCTGTGTCGACGTGTGTATGAATGGTTGTAAGTTGCTTTGGATAAAAGCGTCTGCTTAATGCCCTGAATGTAAATCTAAATTAAAGATAAGATAAATAGGAGCTATTGAGGCCAACAGACTACCATGAAAGGAAGGTTTAAAGTCTGTCTCTGTCAGTCCTCTTGATTCTCACACTATGGTCTAATGTCCAAATAGAAAACTAACGAAAGATAATTTGGTCATCCCCTGTTTAATTTGTCATTGACGAAATGTCTGTGTTAACCTTAAGGAGCAGTAAAACATGTTTTATCTTCTAAAATGAAAAGAGAAGTTTGTATGTGTGTGCGCATGCATTTGTGCGGGCTTGGGGTGTGTGTGTTTTCTTGGACCTCTGTTGCGTGTCTGCGACCGGATGTGCGGTTAGTATAAAAGTAGATATAGAGTGTTTCAACTGAAAGGTTTCAATATTTCATCATGAGCGATGGAGCCTCAAATAACCCATGGACATTAGGGGAGCAGGAGAGGGAGGAGGAAGAGAGATGGAAGCCTTTAAAAGACACGTTTAACTCCTTCTGTCCTGCTTGGAACATATGACTCTTTACATAATACCCCCCCATACTCCCATGCTACTTTAACCAAGTTAAACCTTTTATTTGGCCCAGATACTGTCGACAGTATGTTGATATATAAAACATATATTGTAAGATATTATAGGAGAATACTGCTGCTTATTACAAGCCTCGTGAGACCATCGAAATCCTCACATTTGTTCTTCGCAAAGAAATCAATAATTAAACTCCAAACAGAGTGATGTTGTTTCTATCTTTGCTCTTGCCAAATCCAAATGAAAGTCATTAAAAACATATCATCCTCTGATAAAATCTTTTGGTGCACATTTCTGCTGACCTTTCAACAATGTTTTCGAGTCTATCTTGGATAACGGTTCTGATCACTCAGAATTACATTATTTCTACACTTTATGAAATTGAAACTCCCTTCCCCAAAGGCCGATTGATGGTTGTTTTATTTTAGAAGAGGCTTTCTCAGCTCTAGGCGGGACAGACTGATCTTGTACGGAGGACGAATTGCCACAAAATAATTAATGATAGTCTAATCATTGACCTATTTAAAGATGCATTCTTTTAACAAAGATCACATTAAACAATAATCCCCCAAAACCTTTTTATCAAGGTCATAATTAAACAGATGAGGGAAAAAAAGTTTAAAATACACACTTAAAAGAGTGCATATGTAGTTGGGTTTACAAAACTATTATTAAACAGCTATTAAAAGAGCCACTTTAAAATCGGTTTAAAGATGAATCCATCATTGCTAGTTAAATTAGTTAAATTGCAATGGCTTTTAACACTCTTTTGAAAGGATGTTTACACAGTTCATTTCCCATGCTACTTTAACAAAGACATGTCTTTAATTTAAACCTCACACACTAACCGTGCACAAAATAGGTGAGTGTTAATAAAAGCCATTAATAATGGACTCTTTCTGTGGCACAACCTGGTCCTCCATTGACCTGTACAGGGAAACAGAAACTTTGGTTTCAGAAAACAGAAACTTCTGTTTCTCGGTGCAGGTCAATGGAGGATAACATTGATAGATTTTATATAAATATATAATAAATGTATAATCTGCAGAGAAACAGAACTTGTGAGATCAAAATGGTCTCACAAGGTAAGGTTCATATTGTTGTGAAAACATCAATCTGCAGCCTCAACTCAACTTAAAAACTTAAAAAAGTTCACACTGAAGGTTAACTAATCATTGATGTAGGTATAAAATATGTGTTTATTAATAGACACATAGGTATAAAACATGATATAATAATATATATTATTATAATATAATTCATTATTATAATATATATTACAATATAATAAAGAAAAGACTCAAAAAGATGCCAATGCCTTCATCAAAACTGCTAAGTCCCAGGGATCTTTGATCAGAACGGTGAAAACCTATATGGTTACAACTTACCACCTCTCTGATGCAGTCTATGGCGAAGACCTATCCAATAAAGTCTATGGTGAAAATCTGTCCGATACAGTCTATGGTGAACATCTGTCCGATACAGTCTATGGTGAACATCTGTCCGATACAGTCTATGGTGAACATCTGTCCGATACAGTCTATGGTGAACATCTGTCCGATACAGTCTATGGTGAACATCTGTCCGATACAGTCTATGGTGAACATCTGTCCGATACAGTCTACGAAGGGCTGCTCCACTCAAAGTTCATCAAAAGGTCGCTGGGAGGTTCCTCAGCATGTTCCTGGGCTTCCATTTACAAAATCTACAGGACACTTCTTTAGGAACTATTGGCAGTCCGTAGAAAAACGTGAAAAAAACGTATATTGTGATCCATTGTGCTTGTCTATAGTGATGGAGAGAGAAGGGCGATGGAGGGACAGAGAAGAGAGATAAAACAATCCAAGTTGTAGCTCTGAATAATCTCCTGTGTGCTGGTTCAGTCACCAATTGACTAGGGTTAGGGTGAAGGTCATGGTTAGGGTGAAGGTCATGGTTAGGGTGAAGGTCATGGGGTTAGGGTGAAGGTCATGGTTAGGGTGAAGGTCATGGGGTTAGGGTGAAGGTCATGGTTAGGGTGAAGGTCATGGGGTTAGGGTGAAGGTCATGGTTAGGGTGAAGGTCATGGGGTTAGGGTGAAGGTCATGGTTAGGGTGAAGGTCATGGGGTTAGGGTGAAGGTCATGGTTAGGGTGAAGGTCATGGGGTTAGGGTGAAGGTCATGGGGTTAGGGTGAAGGTCATGGGGTTAGGGTGAAGGTCATGGTTAGGGTGCAGGCCAGGGGTTCGGGTGAAGGTCATGGTTAGGGTGAAGGTCATGGGGTTAGGGTGAAGGTCATGGTTAGGGTGCAGGCCAGGGGTCAGGGTGAAGGTCATGGTTAGGCTGAAGGTCAGGGATCAGAATGAGGGTAAAGGTCATGGGGTTAGGGTCATGGGTCAGGCCAGAGAGCTCCGTCCAGAGTTCTGGACCAGCCACCCTTTGGGTTCTCCCTGCTCCCCGCTGGCCTGGCTCACAAACACAGTGGGGGGCTCCGAGGGGAAGGCCTCCCGCCGGGGGTCCCTGCTCCTCCTCTTCCTCTTGGTGAAGCGGGGCAAGGGGGGGCCGTAAGAGGTGCATGCTGGGAGGGGCCGGGCCCCAGAGGAAGAGCAGGAGCCCAAGCGAGCCAGCGGCACCGGGATCTCCTCCAGAGACTCGGCCGAGTCAGAGTGGTACTCTGCGGGCGGCCCCGCGGCCTGCAGCGGTGCCCGAGGGCCCGACCCCGGCCCCAGGCTAGGGGCCCGCGAGGCTGGAGTGGGTCTCAGCGGGAAGGCTGCGTGGGGCAGCTCCGGCCCCCCGCTGAGCTCCGCTGTGAAACACATCCAGGAACCGTATTATATATAGACATATTATATATGAACATTATTATTAGATATTATTATTATACAATATTATATATTACTTGTATTATTATATATTACACATTATATATAATATATATAATATATTAAAGATATTATAATAAGTATATATATTCAAATTAGAAAATTGGTATAATATTATATATAAACTTTATTTGTTATATAATTTTACTTTATTATAAATCCACATTAAAAACATTATTACCCATTAACATTAGAACACGGTAGAATATGTGTGTGTGTGTGTGCGTGCGTGCGTGCGTGCGTGCGTGCGTGCGTGTGTGTGCTACTACCAGGGGGTGTGTGTGTTTCTGAAGGCGCTCGGTGAACTTTCCTCTTCTTTTTCTTCTTCCTCTGTCAAGGCACAAACCATCACAGCTTTATGAATTCAGCCCTAAACCCCAGCCCTAACCCTAACCTTTAACCCTTACCCTAACCAAAACAACTTCAGATTTTTCTTCATTCAGCCCTTAACCCTAGAGATTAATCCTAACACCCCTAGCTTTATTCATGCAGCTTAACAGTAGTCTCACAAATCTGATAGCAGGCCAGCACAAATCTGGTTGAAAAGGGCGTTTTATTTTCTTCACTCCATGTTTGCTTTGACAATATCATGCTGCTGGAGGCAGCAATCAACTGCAGGGATTATTGGCTAAAAGCAAACGCAAACTCAGAAGGCTCATTTTTCAGAGGGGAGACTTCCTAAAAACATTCTGTCTGGAAACCAAAGTATCTGCAAAGTTTAAAATCAACACCATGTAGACTAACAAATGTAGGAATACATCTGCTTTCTCCTCTGTCTTAACCTGCTGGAATAAACCGGTCTTCAACCAACTAAAATAAACCTGTCTTCAACCTGCTTGAATAAACCTGTCTTTAACCAACTGGAGTAAACCAGTAAAAGAAAAAAAAAGAGAGAGAGAGAGAGAGAGAGAGAGAGAGAAGAGAGAGAGAGAAGAAGAAAGAGAGAGAAGAGAAGAGAGGAGAGAAGAGAGAGAGAAGAGAGAGAGAGAGAGAAGAGAGAGAGAGAGAGAGAGAGAGAGAGAGAGAGAGAGAGAGAGAGAGAGAGAGAGAGAGAGAGAGAATCACCTGTGTGTGTGAAGTGGTTTTGTCTTCTTCACCGCCACTGGAAATCCTTTTCATCTCACCATTCATATGGAACCTGATACACACACACACACACACACACACACACACACACACACAACACACACACACACACACCACACACAACACACACACACACACACACACACACACACACACACACACACACACACACACACACACACACACACACTTTAGAACACTAGGTACATGAAGTCATACCCTACCTTTAAACCTAGCAGTGGCCAATCTTTACTTCGAGGTTACACAAACTGCAATTTACTGCATTTAATTTCTGATGTCTTTTCAAAATCTTTGTTATTGATTAGTTGAATAGGGCCGTAGCAAGTGAATTCTATCATTATTATGGAGAATTTCACACGTTTGTATCAACATTTACTTGAGAGAGTGAACAAATGTACTGGCCAAGCAATTCTTTAAATAAGCCGCATGGCATTTTACCAAATGGTCAAATCGATGCTATTCATTTTAGATCTGAAACAGCTGTACTTTGGAGTGATACTTTCACATGTGAAATACCCGTCAGTATATTGTGGACATCGGCACGATATACGACACAGGGGCTCGACCAATCATAATGATGTACCAGCATGCGGTAAGGTGAGGCTTACTGTAAACTATCCGGAGGACCCAGGGTAGGTTGTTCCCCCTCAGGGTTGGTGTATCCCAGGGTCCCAGAGTAGCTCAGCTCCTGAAACACAAGTTCAACCACATGAGGAAGTAGTTCTACTGGGTGCGTCAGTATGAGGTTTGAGAAGGCTGAGCTCGAATGAATAAGTGCTAGGTAGTACTCTGTAGGTACGTTACAATGAGGTAGTACTGGTGTCTGTATGAGGTAGTTCTAGTGCCAAATACACAACTGCACAAGCCGCAGCACAACAGAAGCGAGCATCAATAGATGTTGACTAAAAAATGGGAAAATTATTATTGCCGGCAGATTTCTATAATATATTTATTTATATATGTTTTATATCTTTAGATTTAGATATTATATACTCATTGAGTATAGTAGTAATGTGCATAGCCTGGCTTTGCCTTAACATGTGTAAGTGGAAAGTTCTAACCTGTTTGAGAAGTTTCATAACAGATTACAATATGGGCCTGTTGTCCTTTTATAGATTAATCCCGCATTCTGCAACAGCATTCTGCAGATTGTGTGGAAATATCATCAAACGATGCCAAGAAGCCTGGCACATAGGAAGGTAACGTTTTAAAAGATTATGTATTTTTGGAATGAGGTGCAGGCTATCCACACTCTATTCTGAATGATTATACAATAACAACATGGACAAATGCAATAGCCATTTCTTGTCCACATCTGTTGTGTTGTAGCTTTTGCATTTGTGTTGGGGCGTTTGCAGTTGTGTTTTAGGTTTTATGTTCAGTACCAGTGTGAGGTAGAACTAGGTAGAACTAGGTAGTACTAGTACCTGTATGATGTTGACTGAAGTTTTTCTTGTTGGAGTTTTAGCGCTGGCCTCCTCTTGTTCCCTGTCGGTGGCGCTGTTTCACTATGTACTCATAAGTACTTAACCTGTTCCACACTACACAGAGACACACACAGTCACACACACACACACACACACACACACACACACACACACACACACACACACACACACACACACACACACACACACACACACACACACACACACACACACACACACACACACACACACACATTAACAATACTCAATAGTACTTAACCTGTTCCACAATACACACACACACACACACATTAACAATTCTCGAAGGGAAAGAGGCTAGCCTGTTCACAAACATTATTCACAGAGTACAAGTCATTATAATAATAATAATGAAAATTGCCTCTGTGTACATTCCCATTCTGACAATTAAATTAAATAGTACAGGCTTGGAAAAGTTGGTCATACGCATGCACGCACGCACACACTATCAGACAGACAGACAGACAGACAGACAGACAGACAGACAGACAGACAGACAGACAGACAGACAGACAGACAGACAGACAGACAGACAGAGAGAGAGAGACAGAGAGAGAGACAGAGAGAGAGACAGACAGACAGACAGACAGACAGACAGACAGACAGCCAGACAGACAGACAGACAGACAGACAGACAGGAGTCCTCACTGAGGTACATGTGGAAGCCCAGCAGGTGGCTGAGGAGGGTGCAGGACAGGAGGCCCAGGGCGATGGTGAGGGCCGCCAGGACGGGGATCACCGCCCCGGCCGAGTCAACGGGAGCCAGGGGCAGGAAGAGGAACCACAGCCCTGTGTCGTTGGTCACTAGAGAGAGGGAGAGAGAGAGAGAGAGAGAGAGAGAGAGAGAGAGAGAGAGAGAGAGAGAGAGAGAGAGAGAGAGAGAGAGAGAGAGAGAGAGAGAGAGAGAGAGAGAGAGAGAGAGAGAGAGAGAGAGAGAGAGAGAGAGAGAGAGAGAGAGAGACAGAGACAGAGAGAGAGAGAGAAACGCATCCCTGTGTCTTTAGTCACTAAAAATATGGAAACATGCATATCAATATATATGATTTGTATGTACAGTATATGGTGATATGATATGATATACATGTATTTAGTAACTAGCAATAAGCATCAATGAGATGGTATGTGTTTTTTTAATGAGCCGTATCGTATCGGGTCCGCTGTGCAAGGATCGAATAAATGATTTAATCATTGGTGTATACACATGAATTAAAAAGGGGTTAGTTTAAAACACACTCCGCAATCATGGCTCAAAATGCTCTGGCTTTTTTAATATAGTTTCAACATCGTAGCAAAAGCCTGCAGGCGGATTCCACAAAAAGGACAATAGGCCTTAATTGTAATCTGTTACACAAACGTATAAAACGTACAACTCTGTTTTACTGGTCCGTTTCATTGACGTGTGTTTTTTTGCATTTGGGTTGTGGCTTTTGCATTTGTTGTTTTGGTTGATGGAGTGTTCACTTTTGAATTTGCAACATGTTTTGGATACAGCGTTAATTCAGCAGGTCTCGGCCGAATGAACAAACTATGCATAGGAAAACAATTGGCCTAGTCACGCTTTGAATTCAAGTTGATAGACTAATTATAAATTTTGCCATTTTTTGCTGAGCTCTGCATTCTTTGCTGAAGTTGTGCTTAATGATGTGTGGATAATAATTAATTATATTTATGTTATAAAGCAGGCCCTTCAGTTGTGTTTTTGTTTCCATGTGCTGTTGGAAGCCAAGCTATCAGCTTTTGTTCATTGCTATAACAATACATGGAAAACATCAAAATGCAAATGAAAATAGCCTAGGCATTTATTTTGTTGATGTATCGAAACCGTGCCAGAACCTCGACCCACCTTGGAAGTGCGTGTCTGTGCGCAGCTGGGATGGATCCAGGAAAAACTGAATGAAGACATAGGTGGTGCTCACCAGGACCAGACAGATCCCGAGCAGGGCGGAGATGACACTGTTGAGGAAGAGCCTGGACAAAGAGTTGTAATTATTTGAGGTTCAAAATGGTCCGAAATACACTTGATACAATGCATAAGATTTACATTCCAACACATTTCACCACGCACGATTAAGAAACGATATTAGAAAACACATCACATGCACTCAAGAATGCCTGCAAGTAGGTTTCGGTTAGCATGGTTGGGGAGAATTCGACTCTGGACAGAGAGAGGCTCTGGTTAGGATGCTTAGCTATGACAGTATTTACTACAGTGGTTTGAAGTCATTGCAGACATAACAGTAGTTAGTACAGTAGTCTGCTACTCACTTGTAATTCCTTCTCCCCACACAGTTGTTGAGCCACCTGCAGTGATGGTCGAAGCTCGCAACACATTTGTTACACGAGCTGCAGTGCTTCGACTTGGGACCTCTGCAACACAGAACGATGGTCACAGCATCAGAAATGGATGGCACATGGATGGTAAATGGACTGCATTTATAAAGCACTATTCTTGTGACTAGAGGCCCCCCAAAGCGCCTTTACAATATTGCGGTTTCCAGCCAACCCGCTTGTCCTCCTTGGCTACATGGCGCCCTTAGAAACGACCATCACAGAACCACCGTGCTCTTATAACAGAGCCACTGCAGTAGCACAACAGCCACGAGTATTACCAGAAACACATCAAGTGAGAACAAGAAGAATCACATCAAGTTAGTATTTAGGATTGGGTTATTATTATGATGAGCCCAAGGCTGTAAATCCACAATAGGGTTGAGTTACGATCACAATAGATACTTTAGTATGGGGATGTTTTTTGTGACAATATGATATACATATTGAACATTTATGGCTCTTATGACAAGCTCACACTTCAGGAATATAAAATCTTTACAAAATCCGGTCCAAGAGAGCAGCTCAGATTTAACGACCGTCCAAAGTCTGGTTAACTAATCAAATTAATCCGGGGCATTACATCACAAGACTTCTACAGGACTAACAATCAAGACTTTGAACCTTGTGTACATTTGTGAAAGGCTAAGCTATATAGTGCGGCTAGTATAGCGTGAGTCAGATTTAGACAAATATGGGCTGGACATTCATTTATAGTAATAAGTTGTCTTATAATATTCTTGTACATAAACTGGGTTTGTTTACTCTTTAAAGTAAACATCCTTTCCTTGCATTGTAACACATTTTCATATTAGAGCAAATGAGATTGTGTGGGCCATCCTCTACTCACACGTCCACCTGACACAGGTAGCAGTGACAGTTCTCGATCACGTGGGCGTGTCTGGACCGGTCAAAGACAGGCACCGGACCCCTGGTAGTATTCCTCCTCACGTTCTGATCCGCTGGATCCAGCGAGACCGCCATCACGTGAACACACAGGTGGCCGACAAACATGATGCCTGTACACTGGAAGGCAGCTTAGGATGATACAGAACCAAAGCAGCCCTACTGCCTCCGTCCTCCTTCACTCACAGCACACCGGAGGGCACCTCAGGATGGATCCCTCCACCGTACCTCCCTCTTCATCTCTCAACCATCCTGCCATCACCTCCCTCCATCTCCTCCCTCCTTCTCCTCCCTCGATCTCCTCCCTCCTTCTCCTCCCTCCATCTCCTCCCTCCATCTCCTCCCTCCATCTCCTCCCTCCATCTCCTCAATCCATCTCCTCCCTCCATCACCTCCCTCCATCTCCTCCTTCCATCTCCTCCATCACCTCCCTCCATCACCTCCCTCAACCTCTTCCTTCAACAATGTGTCCTAGCTCTTTACCTTTAGCACAACAACGTGTCCTAGCCCCTAGCTCCTAAAAGGATACAATCAGTCCTAGGTCCTTACCTTTACAATACAATGTGTCCTAGCTCCTAAAAGGATACAATGTGTCCTAGGTCCTTACCTTTAAGAATACAATGTGCCCTAGCTCCTAAAAGGACACAATGTGTCCTATAGGTCCTTACATTTAAGAATACAATGTGTCCTAGCTCCTCAAAGGATGCAATGTATCCTAGCTCCTTACCCTTAGAATACTATGGTGTCCCATCATCTATCTCCTTGAAGGAAATGATGTGTCCTAGCTCCTAGCTCTTTGAAGGATACGATGTAGCCAGCCGGCAGCCAGTGTGGCGGTAGCAGAGGGATGAAAATTCCCAGGCTGGTGATGGCAAAGAAGAGGTAGAGCAGCCAGGCCAGCAGCTGGAGAGGGTGGGGTGGCCAGCTCCACCCATTGGTCCGGGAACACAGAGGAACTTGGTCACCTCCACCTGCTTCGCTTACTGGGGAGGTTCGGTTGGGGTTCCTACTGCACAAATCCATCTCTTTCCCTTCAGCCAAACCAAGACCTCTTCCACCCACCACCGCATGGCCCTTCGTCACCACCCTATTATATCATGCCTATACGATCTATGCCCCTATCCATCAGCCTATGTATATATATGCATATATTGGTAGATTTATCTCTATGGTTCTATATACATATATTTCTATATCAATATCAATATATATAGGGATAGATCTTTAGATCCATAAATAGCGAAGCTGTATCCTCGCCGCCGTCATGATCGCAACGTCACCGTAATAATAGCAACTCTTGATGAGCGTTATCGATATATAGTATTGATGATCAGCAACGTAATAGATAAACTCAGAATAACCTGATCCGTCGCCGCTAGCTGGAGGAATCAGAATGTCCTTCTGATCGATGCTATTCTGACCAGCCCGCTCTAATCGATACGCGTGAGATGAATAGTTTGAAGGTGTAAATATAGGTAAATTAGTAACCTTAGTTATTAGCGTTAGCTAGTATGGTTATTTTGTGATGATAGTTAGCTGGTGCTAACAAGAATGCTAACAGGCTAGCGTCTCTAGCGTCTGTGTACTGTTTCCGTGGCAACGAACCGGGCTGGGGCTGGTTGCTGATTGGCTAAACGATTTATGTTGCGTTCAGGCTCTATGGGAGTTAAGGAAACTACCTCCAAGTTCGACTTGAAACTGGCAATGATTACGATCTTCTCGGAAGATCTGATATACCGTATTCTATGATGTCATGAAATATCCATGTGTTTTTTTCAAGTGTTTCCAAGTGTTTTTAAGTGTTTTCTAAGTCAAATTTTCCTCTAAAATAATTTAAATTAGCACTTTATTTTTGGATAACACACACAGCGCCACTATTGTACAAAGTCACTTTAATCAAATAATGAAGGGACATGAACAAGGGAATATTTGGGAACATCACATTTTGTCAAATCATATATATTTAAAAATTCACAGTTTAAGTGAGGGATGAATCTCACGGCTTTACAACAGCTGAGGTTTAAATAGTCCAGTTTGATTGATTAGCCCCCCAAAAACCAACCCAACCTACAGAAGAACCTACAGAAGTAGGCCTATATACAATCGTCGCAAAACAGGGATCTAAATTCAGATTTTGTGATTTAATCGTTGCAGTCGCCATTAACCACTTGCAAATATTAATACGATGATGAAAAACAATACAAGGAGAATAATAAAAAAACAACAATAATACATATAATAATAGTAATAATAACAATAACAATAACAATAACAATAATAATAATAATAGCGTAGGCCTGCAAAGTGCTTAATGTGTGAATAAGTAAAAAAAAAAGAATCATCTATGTTATCAAATAAATGGGCGGAAATGTACGATCTATGTTCAAGGCACATTATACCCACATCAACATATCTTTATTGTCAGATATATTTACACATGCCAGTGTTGTCATGCTGGTTGGGTTAGGGCTAACAATATTATAAGTCTGTCTGTACATGTCCCGGTGATTCAAGAGATGGTTGTAATAGGGACAGTATCACTACAGCAAAACAAACATTTCCATGATCCTTTCACAATTCCTTCCACGTTCTGGATGAAGCCAAATTGGCAAACAGGCTACTTTTCAGATTTCTCCTCCTCATTGTTGTTGTTGTTGACACCGGCTTGTAGACCAAGCCCTGACTGCCTCCTAAGAGCCTGAGGCATCAACTTCTTCTTAACAAACAGTTTCTGGAGGAATGTGTCGCTGACACTGTATGGAAGGTAGCTAGAGAGGAAGTACATGAAGCCCACTCCAGGCCCAGCGTAGTAGCGCACGCGGGGCTGAGGGGAGAGCAGAGCCTGGACGATGGCATTCACCACAGGGCTCAGGTCCTCCGCAGCATTACTGGCATGTTCCTGGAACAGCTCTCTTGTCTCGGCCAAGTAGTCCTCCCCGTATTCCTCCAGCAGAGCGGGACCGAGGTTGAGGAGAAGGTGGTCCTGCTGCCTCCCCCAGTAGAGCTTGTTACCCGACTGACCTGCCAGACACAGCCGGGATTACTTCTTGACTAACCCAATCACTAGTTAGCACTTACTATCACGATTCACTAACTATCACAATCTGTCAGTAACTATCACTACTCACTAACTATCAAAAGCTATCAGTAACTATCATATTAACTAGCAATAACTAGCTTTTAATTACTATCCCTAGCTAACTGTCCCAAACTATCACTAGCTATCACTAACCATCACTGACTATCACTGCAACTATCCCCAGATATCCCTCTCAAAACTTACTAGCTATATTATCACTAGCTAAACTATCAGCGATTTTCCTGTGTCTCCACTCTCATTTTCTGTAGGTCTCACGCCATTGGCTGTTCCTCCACCATCGTCCAATCCCCTGTCCAATCTGGGAGCTGTCTGTTGACCCATCAGTGTCATCAGGCCTTGATAACTTGCACCTGTTTGTCTCCATTGTAACCCACCATTGTCTGCCTGCTTGTATGCTGTGTCATGCCGTTGCCTTTGTTTTTGAGATGCCATAAGGGTTTAGGTGAATAGTTAAGATACCCTTGGGTGTACACTACCATAGCGTGGTTTTCCTCTGTTATCAAATCAGGTTAGAAGCGGGGCAACCCTCTGTATGTATTAGCTAGGTTGTATGTGTGCACTAGTTAGTTTTCACTTTATCTTGTTTTCTTTGATTTGGCTCCGCTTAGAGTTCCCTATTCCCTTTGACGAAACACTCGCCAAATAAATACACCTATGTACTTAGCTTGCTGTTGTCCCATGCTTTATTGTTCTCCCAGTCAATCCAACCGCAACATGGGTTATGGTTCCCCTACTCCCCCCCCTAGACGTAGCAAGCTGACATCCTGGAGCCGTAACACCGGCTCCAGGATGTTAGCCGTAACAATAACTATCGCCTGCTAGCCAATTTCGCTTGTGTTAGCGTTGTGTGATGGTTGGGTTAGTGAGTGTGATAGTTGGGTAGGTTAGTGTGATAGTTGGGTTAGTGGATGTGGACGGTGGGTTTCTGAGGGTTTTACCTGTCCTATATGAGGAAGGCAGGATGGTGGAGACTTGGACCCCCCATGGCTCCAGCTCATGGCGGAGGGTGTTAGTTAGGAGGTTGAGTGCTGCTTTAGACGCACCGTAAGCTGCTAGAAAGGGGAAGGGCTGATCCCCTAAACCCCAGAACCAGACCAGTTAGTTACACAAAAACCCATGAATAAGTTACATCCGAAAACCAATTGGCTTGTTACAAAAAAGATTTCTCGTTAATTACACCCCAAAACCTATGAATTAGGTACACCACAAAACCCCACAAATTAGTTACTCCCCAAATCCCCATAGATAAGCCTCACCCCAAAATCCAAATTGGGCCTTAAACTTGGTAACCTGGATATTTAACAATACAATCATATAATTGAGAATAATGCACACCTCCCAGCCCCTAGATCTGTCCGTCCATACCTGCAGGGCTAGATACGGTCACGATGCGGCCCCTGCTCCGGCGGAGAAGAGGGAGGAGGGTCTTAGTGACGCTCAGACTGCCAAAGAAGTTGACCTCCATGCAGCGGCGGTACGTTGACATCAGGGAAAGCTCTGCATCCCCAAAGTTCACACACACTCCTGCATTGTTTACTAAACCCCATAGACCTACACACACAGACACACGCACACACACATGCACACAGACACACAATCACACAGAAACACACACAGCACAACATGACTGTGTTCAGTACTGTGGTACTATGTTGTTGCTGTGGCACTATGTTGGTATTGTGTAAAACAGTTCTGAAACAGTTCTGCATCACTTCCACTGACCACCAGAGGGCAGTCTCTCCTCTTAATTTTAAAGCCTTCTATGCCTTCACGTTTATATTGCTGAAGCTTTTTCCAAGACACTTCTAAAAAGTGCATTTAGCAATGAAGATCAAATCCCAAAGTGCAAGAATCGTGCTAGAACATAAAAGTCAACAAATTTTTAGATTATAATACAATTATTATTATCATTTTAATCTTTATTATTTTTACCTTATCAGCCATTTTCTAACTGTTGGATTTCAGTCAGAGTACGTAAAAGGTGTTAAGGACGTATCAGCTAAATACCCTGCTCGGCTAGCAACCCTCTAACTCTAAAACTGAACCTTAATCCTCTCACCCTGAACCTCGACCCCTAATAACCTTGTAACCCTGTTACCCTCTGACCATTACCCTCTGTCCCTAACCCTGCAACCCTCTGACCCTAACCCTCTCACCCTTATTAACAAACCCAAACCCTTTCACCCTAACCCTCTCACCCTGAACCTCAACCCCTAATAACCTTGTAACCCTGTTACCCCACCCCTCTGACCCTTAACCCTGTAACCATAACCCTTAAACCTTGACCCTTTCCCCCCGACCCTAACCCTTTAACCCCTTTAACCCACCTTTCAGGCCCAGCTCTGTCTTGATGGCCAGCAGCATCTGTTGGACCTGTTCAGGGCGAGTGATGTCCACCTGCAGCAGGCTCAGCCTGGACGAACACACACTTCTCAGCTCCATGGCACCCTCCCCTGACAGGTCCATCACCGTAGCAAACACCTTGAACCCCAGCGCGTCCAGACGCTTGGCTGAAGCCTTCCCAAAGCCGCTGTCGCAGCCTAGATGATACACAGATTATCACACTCATTAACAACCTCATTAGCCGTAGTTATGGTAAGAAGAACAAAACGCTGCAGAGGTTAGTATTAAGACTGGTTAAGCAACTAGAGTAAATATTTCTGAGCATTGTAGGAAAACATATCTAGGAGTAATGTAGGAGGACATTATATCTAAGAGTAATGTAGCAGGCCAGAATATCTTCGGAAAAAGGGGGATAGTATATCTATGAGTACTATGGGAGGACAGTATATCTAGGAGAACTGTATGAGAAAAGTAGATCTAGAAGTAGGAACACAGGAGATCGGGGAGTAGGAAGAAATATTGGGTAGGAGAACTGCAGGACATTATATCTAGGAGGACTTTGGGAGGAAAGTATATCTAGGAGCACTGTGTTAGGACACTATACTTAGAAGTACTGGGGTAGGAGAGTATACCTAGAAACTCGGAAGAGTACACTACAGTGAAGTAGGAAATAGTGAACACTGGGGATTGGGGGAGAGATGGACTTGGCACTGTGAAACTGTGAGACAAGTAAGGTTGGACTGGAAAAAGTCTTATGCAATAGTGAAGCCCTCCAACCGTGGCCTCCGAACAAGAAAACAAACATGGCCGAATGCAGTCAGAAGTGCATGGAGGGTTCCCAGTTCAGCACATCTGCTAGTGGGCGGAGGCTCAAGGAAACTGTCAAGGTACTAACAAGTTGCTATATTCATGACCACTTAAGAGAATAATAGTACTGACATGTTGTTCAGTTCCACAGTTCCCATGTTACTAACACACTTTATAACATAGTACTAGATTACAAACAGACTATAGAACATAGTACCATGTAACTGCTATGTTCAGGACCACTTAAGAGAAAAGAAGTACTGACATGCTGTTCAGTTCCACAGTACTAACAAACTAGACCATAGTACCATGTTACTAACAGACTATAGAACGTAGAACCATGTTAATAACAGACTATATAACATAGTAACATGTTTCTAACATACTGTATAACATAGTACCGGAGTAAGATTATAGAACATAGTACCGTGTTACTAACAGAATGCCCTCAGAGAAGCCCAGAGAATATTCTGAGTAACAGACCAGCACATGTTTGCATGGTAACAAGTTACGTATTCAGTTGTTCTTATTGGACAAGGAGAAGCCGAGGTAATCTTTTGAATAATAGACCTGCACATGGTTGCATGCAAACAGCTTATTCTAAATGAACCTTACCCTAGACCTCACCTCTAGGCCTTAACCGAACCATTTAACCCTAACACCCTTTCCGTCACCTTTATCCCTTAAACTTAACCCTCATCCTTATATCATGCAAACTAAGTAACACTAACCCAAACACCCCAAGCTTTTATGATGATATGAATTATAAGAATAATTACAATAATAATAGCCATGGCAATAATTATCATATACATATGACCATTATTATTCATGCTTTAAATATTAATATAAATTACTCACAATTATTGTAATAAATGTAATATTTCATTTATAGATGCATTTTCTCACATAGGTCATATTTACACAGAGTATTGTTCAGACATACATTACCAGACCCTCTCACTGACCCTGAAACAGAACAACAGCTTTCTATGTCCTTTAATATAATGTGATACTTTCACCATATAACCATATATTAATATTGTTATTACTATTATTATTAGTACTACTACTATTATTATTATTATTATTATTATTATTATTATTATTATTATTATTATTATTATTATTATTATTATTATTAATAATAATAATAATAATATTAGATATCCATTCCAAAGAAGAATGTGTATAATAATAAAATTCACATCAAATATATTGAAAGCAGATTTAAAGAAACTCACAACATATTGAAGCTAGATATAAAGTTATTAATACACAGAATATATTAAGGCCATATATAGAGACGTTTTGGACTCAAACACAGTGAGTTCTCAGAAGAGACCTTCTCACAACACATGGACCAATACAATCCTGTTCACTCAAACAAGATGGAAGCCAAGATTACTGAACTTTGAACATGCTATACATAGCATGACAACAGTAGTTCGAACACGAGCGTGACAACTTTTTTGGACCAGGGACTAGTCTGTGGATCCTAACAGTGAATGTTTGTTGGGGTCATGTGCTTTTCAACGAATCTCAAATTGGGACTGTTAACCTACAACCACAATATCAATTATTATTATTATGTTTTATTACTATTACTCAGCTGTCAGACTGCTTACAAAATACCCATCGGTATCTCATACTGCCTAGTCCCTAACTGCTAAATCACACTTTTCTGCACTACCTGCACTTTACTTTATAACTGCTGTAATTAACTTTTGCTGCACAGATATTATACTGTAAATATATTCATACATGTTGCTCAAACTGATGTTTGCACTCTGGTTAGACTCACCTACATTTCGTTGTCGTTGCATTGTAACCTATTACTGTGCAATGACAATAAAGTGAATCAAATCTAATGTAATCTAATCTACTGAAATCGCTCTAGCAAAGCATTCTAGCATTCTAACAGAGCACTCACAAACTTACACGCTCCACACACACACACACACACACACACACACACACACACACACACACACACACACACACACACACACACACACACACACACACACACACACACACACACACACACACACACACACACACACATAGAAAAAGAGCAAAGCACTCAGACACAGCACTAACCCAAGAGGTTGAGTTGGTAGACTAGGTTTAAGTTAGGGGCTAAGGTAAGAGGGTTAGGGTTAGGGTTGGTCTAGAGGTCGGTTCAGGGCTAGGGTTTGGGGGTTAGGGCTATAGGAAGGAGTCAGTGTTGCTCTAGAGGCAGGGGTCAGGGCAAGCAGTAGAGGCCAGGATTAGGGCTAGAGGTAGAGGTTAGGGCAAGGGGTCAGGGTTGGTCTGGAGGTGGGGGTCAGGGTTGGTCTGGAGGTGGGGGTCAGGGTTGGTCTGGAGGTGGGGGTCAGGGTTGGTCTGGAGGTGGGGGTCAGGGTTGGTCTGGAGGTGGGGGTCAGGGTTGGTCTGGGGGGGGTGGGGGTCAGGGTTGGTCTGGAGGTGGGGGTCAAGGGTTGGTCTGGAGGTGGGGGTCAGGGTTGGTCTGGAGGTGGGGGTCAGGGTTTGGTCTGGGGGTGGGGGTCAGGGTTGGTCTGGAGGTGGGGGTCAGGGTTGGTCTGGAGGTGGGGGTCAGGGTTGGTCTGGAGGTGGGGGGTCAGGGTTTGGTCTGGAAGGTGGGGGTCAGGGTTGGTCTGGAGGTGGGGGTCAGGGTTGGTCTGGAGGTGGGGGTCAGGGTTGGTCTGGAGGTGGGGGTCAGGGTTGGTCTGGGGGTAGGGCTAGGGGTTAGGGCTAGAGGTAGGGGTTTGTTGGTTCTGGATAGAGGTAGGGCTTGCTGTTTGGGGTTAGACTGACCTGTGATGCAGACGGCCCTGCCCTCGGGGGCCAGGAGGGCGTCCCTGGAGACCCGGGCTGAGCGGAGCCACCCGGCGAGCCCCAGGGTTAGAGTGAAGATCAACAGGGTGGCCGGCCAGAAGGCCCACAGCCACTCCATCAGCACAGAGGCCCAAAGCCTCGCCGCCAGGGCAGGCCAGCTGCTGAGGTGGAGGGGCAGAACCCTCTGCAAAGCCCCCATCAGCACCAGGGTCAGCACTCCTACGTAGATCCACAGAGACAGCCCACACTCCTCCATCCTCCTCTAGATCAGTCCAGGTGGCGGTCGGGAAGTGCTGGTTTCTCACCACTGCACCATTGTTGAGACAGAAAGCAAGGGGGAGCTGCTGTCTGTGTTTATATAGAGCCCGGGGGGCAGGGCTAAGGCCTCTGTCTCCAGCCAATAGAAAAGATTACACCCCCCCCCCCCCCCCCTCTCTTGACCCTCCCACATCACTACTACTAATACTTGCAAAGCACTTTCAACACAAAGACATGCAAACGCACAATACACACACCCACACACACACCCAGACGCATGCACACACACAGACGCCCACAAACACACTCACACAACCACTGCAACTAACAGTTACTCACACACACACACACACACACACACACACACACACACACACACACACACACACACACACACACACACACACACACACACACACACACACACACACACACACACACACACACACACACACACACACACACACACACACAAACACTAAGGCACACACACACAAATCCGTCTAAATTTTTTCCCATCGTTTTTAAGGAACTGAGGAAATATCTGTAATGTTCGTGCGAAATACGTTCACTTCCTTTAAAAGGAAAAGGTCATGACCCGTGAGCTTCGACAACTTAATGACAAACACGTACATTGTCTATGGTTCTTTTGGTATTAGGTTTATATCCCTAATGGTATATTGTCTATTTTGTACAGATTGATTTGAGTGTTACTTAAAACAGGAATACTGCCAACCTTTACCGAGCTTTACAGTAATACATCCACTTTTGGTCATGGCTTCATTGATGACAATAACCAGTTTGTGATTTATCTTTTAATAGTTATGCCCCTGCCCAATTGACAATACAACTAATAAAATACAGTACAAAATTAGTGGCTTGGCAGGGAGAGAACCCATCCTCAAAAAGTGTGTGTGTGTGTGTGTGTGTGTGTGTGTGTGTGTGTGTGTGTGTGTGTGTGTGTGTGTGTGTGTGTGTGTGTGTGTGTGTGTGTGTGTGTGTGTGTGTGTGTGTGTGTGTAAAAGATACGATTGCATCAAAAAACAGGCAAAGATGACAGATTTTCTTTTTAAATGTAGTTTAAACAAAAGTTTAATCTGGAAAACTAAATGACCCATCTACTTCTCATGGATACGTCATTCTCATCGTCTCTGTTTTAAAGAAATTAGATGGTGTTCTCATGGGACAGGGTCTCCATCTATAGTCACCGCCACTACCAGCATCCAGACTCCCATCAACGGGGTAATTTATCTCCTGGCAGACTTCATGTATCCACCTTCCATGAGTAAAGATTTGATGGTGTCTAGTCCCCAAATGTATAAAAAAAATGATCTTGTTCATTTCGATAGATTCTAACCTCTCTCCTGAGGTTACAATATGTTGTTAACCAGGTATGCTACTAAGGTTCCGGGAAGGAACAAACAAAAGAAACATATCCAGGAAAACAGTCTTTATTCCCTTGGAGGTAAGACACAGAGTGCCTGCATCCCCCTTACAACGCCTTTTTTTTAAATCAAATCCGGACAGAGTTACATAATGTCTTTGTCTGTCATGCCCGGGTGTCAGAAATGTTCTGTTCCTGTGGGAGAGAGAAGAACAGAGAGGAGTATATATCGTTAGTTACTCATTAAGCTCATCACCAACAGTCTCACTGTGGGGGGGACAACAGACAGGAGCACATATCGTTAGTTACTCATTAAGCTCATCACCAACAGTCTTACTGTGTGGGAGACAACAGACAGGAGTATATATCGTTAGTTACTCATTAAGCTCATCACCAACAGTCTTACTGTGTGGGAGGCAACAGACAGGAGTACATACACAGAATTGTAAGATACTCATTAAGCGCCTCACCCACTGTCTCACTGTGGGGCGGGGCAACAGACAGGAGTATATAAATACAGTTACTCATTAACAGTAGTGGCAGAAGTACACATTCCTTACCGAAGTAGAATTACCGATGCTTGTATAAAAGTACTGATTCAACTTCTTTATTGAGTAAAAGTGACTTCAAAGTTAAACCATTCAAACTTCAAATAAAATAAACAATAAACTGATATAAAGGAACATTAACTTCGCTCCAATGTGCAATATATTTTCAATATCAGCAACAGAATTCAAAACATTATGATCAAAACCAGAACCCCCTTCTGGTCTAATTAAGCCTTTAACTCTTTTTTTGTTAGAAATTCCCTCATCTCTTCAGGACTACCAAAATCTGTTTAGGTTTGCACAAGACTCAACACATTTGCCAAGAATCGTTCTTAGAGCTGACAACTTCACTGTGATTGATTTTATTTTGATTCATTTTTAAATATGGCTATGGATGGGGAATGTCTTGTCATTGCCCTGCCTCGTATGCAATGTTTGCTGTTTAACTTTCATCAAAACTCACTTGCTGCGATATGGTCCTGCCATGGCCGCCATTTTCCGCGGCGAAGTCTCCATGGAAATCTCCCTCTCATTTTCATCTTGTTACGTCTGTCCTTCGTGATATGCATCAATAGCAGAAGTGGGAAGTAACTTGTGGTAAATTAACATTTTCTAAACAGGCTTGTTTCTTTACTTTAAATCCACTTGAGGGGTATTATTATTTATTATTTTATTATGTTTTGCATCATTGCACGCCTCCCCAATATCAAGACAGATTTCAACCTAAATGGGCCTCACAGAGACAGAATATAGAAAAGACAATCACTTTATGTATCCATCGGTCAGTGTTGGCAAATACTTCGATACTTTCGATACTGAACTTACAGTACAGCTTTCAGGTATCCATGCATTACTTGAGTATTTATTCTTTATTACAACTTTGTACTTTTATTCCCTACATCCTAACTTTAATTTGAATGCATTTGAGGGGAATGATCTATATATATCTTTTTCATCGATTTATCGATTTCTTCCCTGCTTCAAGACCGATCTCATCGTAAATGGATGGCATCAGTCGGTGCATATCACGCATGACAGATGTAACCGGAGGAAAATGATGTAGAAGACGGGGACGGGAGGGAGACTTCCCCGCAGAGGAATGGTGTCTATCTGAAAATCAATAGCGAGTGAGGATGGATGAAACCGAACCATCAAGACAAGAGACTCCCCATCCATGACCTTATGTAAGAGGAATGTTTAAAGTTGTTGTTATCGCGTGGTAGTTCCACAGAGATGATGCAATTTCTAACAAAAGTAGAAGTAGTCAAAGGAAAGGAAAAAGTTGTCTGTTATGTGTGAGAAGTAAAATAAAGGAAAACTGTAAAACTGTACTTAAGTACAGTAACAAAGTATTTGTAGGCCTACTAGTTTACTTCCCACCTCTGCTCATGAAGCTCATAACACACAGCTGCCTCGATCCCTGCAATTGATCTGCCCAGTCTCAGCTGAATCCCACGCCAGGCAGCACCCCTTCAAACAGTATATTATTATATTATAATACTGATACTGATAATACTATATTATCAGTATCAGTTTCACCTGGCAGTACTGCCTTATTTTTTTATAATATTCCACTAGTTTCCTTCTCTTTGAAAACAATAATCATTATAATTCCTTCTCCATGTAGACAATAATCATTATAATCCCTTCTCTATGTAAACAATTATCAGTAGCCTCTCTAAGAATGACTTCTGTTAAAACCATGAGAGAGAGAGAGAGAGAGAGAGAGAGAGAGAGAGAGAGAGAGAGAGAGAGAGAGAGAGAGAGAGAGAGAGAGAGAGGAGAGAGAGAGAGAGAGAGAGAGAGAGAGAGAGAGAGAGAAGAGAGAGAGAGAGAGAGAGAGAGAGAGAGAGAGAGAGAGAGAGAGAGAGAGAGAGAGAGAGAGAGAGAGAGAGAGAGAGAGAGAGAGAGAGAGAGAGAGAGACGTACGACTAGAGAGAGGCTGCATGGTCTACAATGCTCTCAGAGTTGGGCTCCAGGCTATGCAACGCTGATCAGAGTTAAGTCCAGTAGCGTGCTTCTAAGAAACCCGGTTGTAATGTGATTATGTGTGTGGACACCAGTGTGCTAACCCCTTTCTCTTAATCCCTCACCGGGGGACACTCTGTTCCAAGCACACTAACCCAGTAAGGATTCCACCTGTCTCTCCGTGCACACGTACGTGCACGCTCCCACTGCTTCCTCCCAATACAACACATGGTCCCGTCAGATTAACTTGCACACAACGGGCCAGACAGTGCACGACAGCATAGCAGGTTACATGACTGTAATAAATGACTGTAACCCATCTCTATGGTAAACCATTACTACCACAAACAGTGTCTATTAATGAACTGTATTAGTAGGACTGTGGGGAAAGGTGTCCATGGGTTAGGGTTGTCTAGGTGCATGTTGGTTATTTTAAAGTTACACAATGATTATTGTGAAGTTAGTGGATATTTTAAAGGTATATGTTGGTTGTTAAAGATACATAATGTTCATTAGAAAAGAACATGGTGGTTATATTAAGTACATGGTGGTTATTTTTAAGGTCCGTCGTAAATCCAAACAGGAAGGACAATGGAGAGGACAGAGTATGCCTGGGCCCAGAAATGGAAAGATTAGTTTTGGTTGCCACATTTTCCTTTAGATACAAGGAGCCAAACTCTGCTTTGCAACTGCCCCAATGTTTCTACTTCTTATCCTCATCTCAGCTGTGACGAACAAGCTGCAAGATGAGGACATACTTCTTGTTTGCTACTAAAACATCTGCATGGTAATGATGTCAAAGGAATGCAATGGGATACAGACAATTATGCAGACTGTGATGTTTATTGCGGTTTTTCTCTGGAACAGCAAGATGCTGTAGAGAAGAGTTGAAGCGACTCTTGTGTGATTATGTTAAGGGGTTTGGTTCCCCCCCCCCAAAATGCCTGGCTAAACCCGAATTTCCTCTCATTCAAGACGTTAGAATTTTCCTGGTCTACTTGTAGAGAAGGGATTATTCTTTTTCTTTTACATTTTTACCCATATCTTTTATATGGAATGAAGTGTGCAATCGCGTAAATGCACTGCCGAGGCATCAGCCTGTTTCTCCGTAACATCTTGGAAGAGCCCACGTTTCTCGCAGAACATCAACATGTCAGGTGTTGACTGACACATGCGTCAAACTGCGGTATTAATGTCCTCAAGGGCCATGATAAGGCCTACATAAATATCTTTTGGTTCAAACCGGCTGGTGCAGTTCATGCAAGGCGACAATACATGGTGGCACTTCGGTGCACACGCAGCTATTTATTTACAGCTGTTGTTTGCAAAAAACAATTGTTCGTTCCGCTTCGGCATTGCTTTTATAAAGTGTGCGTTTGAGTGTTGCCCTCGCTAAATACTTTTAATTATCCCTTCCAGCGTACTCCCTGTGCCCCTCCTGCAGTGCTGCTCCCCCACTTGGGGAAACACTGAATTAAGGGGTGAGGGTACAAGCTTCTTGTCTTGTCTGGTCAGGTTAACGTGTCCTCAAAGGGTTCCAGTGCAGCAGATGGTTGTTTGTGGAACCATGGTTACTGTATCCATACACAGTTAATGGACACCAGATTGCTTGCTTTCTACAGAGAGTGATAGGCAACAGAACAAACATTAACGGAATGGATGAACCACCCTCAGAAAACAATAATCATTAATTATTTCTAAGAAAGCATGTGGCATAATATGGAATTCTGAGAATAATTTCTGAATTCTGAGAAATAAGTCAGAATTCTGCCCTTAAAGGTCCCATGGCATGCTACTTTATGAATGCTTTTATATAGCTGGCCCCTAATACAGTACTTGAAGACGTTCAAGAAATTCAGCCTTGGTGCAGAATTACAGCCACTACGAGCCAGTCCCACAATTAGCTTTCCACAAACGTGCCGTTTTTCAGAGGCGGGTCAAGGTGCAGGATGGGGGTGTGGCCCTGAGCAGCTTTAGGCCACAGTACCATGCGCTCGTGTTTACAGTGGATGCATCGCAATGGCGAGGCGCACACAGCTTTTGTCTGTGTTCTGTAAATATTCTAGAACCCTCCGGGTGCTCCGGTGGGAGTCCTGGAGCTCTATATCTAAATAACATCATATTATACATAGATATCTATATCATATAATAAATATTATCACAGCCAAAAGCTGTGTGCGCCTCCAGACGATATTATGAGTCTGAAATAACTTTGTTGGATTCTCCGACATCTCTGGTTCTTCCACGTCCACATCAATCTGACGTAGACTGAACTGCGACATGGAGGAGAAAGGGATTGTTGCCCGCAATTGTTGACTGCGATTGTCTCCCGCCAGAGCCCTGCTGCCCACTGCTGAGGCACCACTGCCTCGGCAGCGGGCAGGGGGCCTTGCGGCGGTGGTGCCTTGCGGCGGTGGTGCCTTGCGGGCGGTGGTGCCTTGCGGGTAGTCTCACAGCAGCGGGCAGCAGGGCACCGGCAGGAGACAATTATGGGGAACAATCCCTTTCTCCTCCATGTCGTGGTTCATGTACTTCAGGGAATCAAAGCCAAAGTTCCCAATTCCTTCTCCAACATGGCTGAGATAACCCCCACTACGAGTCTTGTTGAGGGATTACCAGAGACGTAAGAGAACCCGACGTGTTATGCGCCATGACACCAAAGGCAGAACAATTATCCAAATAAACAAAGAAGTGTACAACACTTGCGTTACAGTGTGTGTAATCATCACACACACACATGTTGCGCTCGCATGGTCGTAGCTCATTGGGCAAAGCAGAGAAAGGAACATGTCCCCATAGAAGCTTTTTTTTTCAGGGAGAAATCGGCGGTAACAGCTTTATTTTTTCAAAGGCAGAGCAGGATAGCTAGTGGCACTGGCTAACGCAATTTCTAGCTAATGGGGGAACTGATATTAATGTTAGAACACCTCATAAAGTGAAGGCGGATGTGTGCTTTTCAATGTAACAATTTTTTTAATATTCATATAATAAGGAAGAGGATTAGGGCCACATTTGATTGTTTCTTTTTCAACCCAAAACAATAAAATACATTAAAACCAACAAGCTATCCTTACCCTACAGCTAACCCTAACATTTAAACCACCTATATCTCCAAATCCTTTCAACATGGGAATCAACGGGGTCTCACATAAGATTTTACAACAATTTTTTAACACCAGACTTTTTTGTGTTAAAATTGCCATACGATTGAACGATTATTTTGTTTGTTTTACCTGAGGGTGAAATGTTGGGGTTTGGGTTCTACAGGTCTGTCTTTGCCCGCCATTTTTTTTTTTTCCATATATGAAACAGAACATAGGTGCCAAATATAAGCCAATATAGACCATGTGTGGGACTGTCCTGTTCATGTGATTACATTGACGCTAAAAAAAAAAGTGTGCAAGGTAATAAAGTATTGCAGACGGAAAGAGTGCCGATACTCTCTTGAATCAATTTTGCCCCAACCTAAGATAAAATCATTTCTTTCATGCACCAACCAGACCAGCAAAAGCCATATAAGAACGACTTTCTATATGCGTTAAGAAGCCCTGTACAACCAAGCTTCTAATCAAGGGTAGAGTTGCTAAAGGAATCATAATGGTAACATCTCAGAGATACGGAGACGATGCATCTAAACAAATAAGTCCATAGTTCAACATGAGAGCTAAAAGCAACAAGCCCGTTTATGAGCTGTTCTCAGAATGGTCCCCAGGGTTCTGTATAGGGGGGATCTGTCCTCAGTGTCGAGCAAGCCTCTGTTCATTAATGGAGGACAAGCATATCAATGTCAAGATAAATGACAAATCTGAATTGTTTCAGTGTGGATTCAGAGACTACACTCAACAGAGGAATGAGATGAATAGTGTTTGTGACATATACTGTTTTGGGTTGTTTGAACAGCAGGCATGTGGCCACATTCTGTAAACTTTGCAAAGCTTTTCAGGGCACGATGGTAGCCAACCCAGTCGAGTGTTGCTGTCGTCCATGGTTAGGCTTTAGCAATATGCTAAACCAGGCAGTAGAATGTTGTAGAAGTCAAGGGTTAGCAGTATGCTAGCCCATCCAGCGTAGTGTGGCAGTAGTCCATTGCTGTGTTCCAATGTCCATACTATCCGTACTTCCTAAACTTAGGAAGTACGGATTAGACATTAGTTGGATGTAAATCATGACCACAAGATATCGAGCAGACTTCTACTAAAAAAACCCCTTCTGAATAAATGTCTGAAATAATGTGCTGATCACATGTAATGTTATTGCCATATGTTCGACAAACACATGGCCAGTAACCTTTCTCTCCACTTCCCTTAGCAATCGTTATCGTCAAGCAAAATCTTTCAAGGATCAACGCATGGCCTAAGCATAACATTGGAAGCTTTTAGAAGGTAGTGACAGTCTCAGTAAAACAGGGTTTTGGTTTCTACTGATCTTCTTCGTCAGCCGAGACGCAGGCCATTAGGCCTCCCGGGTTGACTGTCCTCACACGGCCTCGCTTCAGTTTATAACCCTGGAAACACTGGAGCCAGCTGCTGCAAACACATCTCTGCTCCACCCCTTCCCCTACTCACCCCCTGCTCTCCTCTTCTTCCTCCTCCTCTCCTCCAGCTACCCCTTCTCTCCTCCTCCTCCCCCTCCTCCTTCTCCTCCTCCCCCTCCTCCTCCTTCTCCTTCTCCTCCCCTTTCTCCTCCTCCTCCTTCTCCTCCCCTTCCTCCTCCTAATCCAAACACAAAATGAACACACTGCTAAACACAGTGTAAACACTGCTACACACTACACTAACACACTGCTACACACAACAATCTAGCTCTGCTACACACAACCCTAACACACTGGTACACACAACTTAAAACACACTGCTTCACACAACCAAAACACACTGCTTGAAACAACACTAACACACTGCTGCACACAGTATCAACACACTGCTAAATACAACACTAACACACTGCTACACACAACAATATCACTATGATCCACACAACATTAAAACACAACACTAACACACTGCTGAACACGATTATAAAACACAGTTACAGTTAATCCCTGGAATAGGGAATCCCATGAATACCCATCCAAACCATTTCCCGTTTCCCGAGAAATTTCGTAACCGGAAAAAGGAAAAAAAAATGAGTGAAACATTATGAACGTATTGGAATTGGCCAATATTCAGCAAATTTGTAGGCCTACAGTTGACTTTCCTAAAACATATGCAACAGCTGTGGAGCTGTGGTGTGCCTGTGGAATACACTGAATGCTTATTGTATTAATACCCTCAAGGCGCTAGAAAGCTGCTGGGATTGGCCTATATTTATGGATTGGCAGTTGTTTGAAAAGCTGAAGTAAACATTTTGAAATGTTCTGTTCACTTTGAGAGATTGTGGCTTTTATAACTATATATTAAGCTTGGCTATGACAAAGAGCTCACACCAGAAACATTGCTATAATAATAATAATTGAATCCGTCCCTGCTTAATAGAATGACTTTAAAAAACTCAGACCACTTCCTTTGACTCATTAAGTTCACACAATGAAGAATGGTCAAATATCACTTCCAGGATGCTGTTCTCAGCACACAGATCACATTCAATACACATGCCATTTCAGATCCCTCGCAGCTATTGCAAAGTTCAAGCTGCATGCAAAGTTTGTATTATGTTCACTTTAATGTTGATTAGCATAAATGCGGTTATTTTGCCTTAATTATTATTAATACAACCAAATAATACACTAAAGCAGTCTGGAGGGGGTGAATGAAAATTTGCGCTTGTGGTATTAAGTGTCGTACTAAACATGACCAATGCGTTTTGAGTGTATCTAAATCAGACTACTATGCAGGTTATTTCATTTTGCCTTGGTGTTCCTAGAAATGAACAATTTAAGAAGTGGGTATTAAAGGACCTGACGGGAAAACGTGTTGTTGAGGGCGTGATTGTGCCACCTGATTGCAACATGTCTGAATGCGACCCATTTTAATCTAAGAAGAATTAATGTAAACCTGACATAATGTGATTAGTCTCAGGATCACTCCAGAGAACTCCGCTACTCCTGCTGCCCTGTCCACCGTCTACTCATTCTCGGACACCCCTAGACCATCCGGGTGAGGCGGAGGGACCGGACTCCTCATCTCACCCATGTGGTCCTACCAGGTCCTTCCACTAGAACACTAGGCCAGATCTGTGTTTGAACTCTCCATTGTGGTGATCTACCGTCCTCCAGGTCCCCTCCGTGACCTCTATGACGAGATGGATGCCCTCCTCAGCTGCTTTCCTGAGGATGGCACACCACTCGTTATCCTCGGCGACTTCAACATCCTGCCAGAGAAGTTGCACTCACCTGAACTAACCAACTTTTTCGCCACCTTTGACTTAACACTATCCCCTTCTCCACCCACACACAGCGCCGGGAACCAGCTTGACCTAATATTCACTAGGTCCTGCGGCACCTCTGCTCTCTCTGTTACCCCGCTCCCCGTGTCTGACCATCACTTTGTTGATTTTTCTCTCCCCTTGAAATCCTCTCCCCCCCTCCTCTCTAGTCCCCGCATTGTCACCACTCACCGTAACCTCAAATCCCTCTCTCCCTCTACCTTTGCCTCTACTGTTCTGTCTTCACTACCTTCTATCGAACGATTCTCTCAACTATCTACAGATGAATCTTCAGACACTCTGCTATCCTCCCTCTCCTCCTCCTTGGATTCCCTCTGTCCCTTCCACTCCAGACCAGCGCGATCCTCACCCCCCCCTCCTTGGCTGTCCGATCCTCTGCAGACTTGTAGAACAAAGTTGCGGGCAGCTGAGAGGAAATGGAAGAGATCCGACTGTCCTAATGATCTATCCCACTATCTTTTCCTTCTTTCTGATTTCACCTCTAGTGTGTCAACAACCAAATCTGCCTTCTACCAGACCGAAATCAACTCCTCCGCCTCAAGCCCCAGGAAACTGTTTTCCCTGTTTTGGACCTTCCTCAACCCTCCCTCACCCCTACCTCCTTCCTGCCTCACTGCTGATGACTTTGTTACCTACTTTACCCAGAAAGTGAAGGACATCAGCTCCTCTTTTATCCCTGCCTCCATCCTCCCTCCTCCAATCCCCTCCTCCGTCTTTACCCAATTTAGCCCTCTCACCTCTGATGAGGTCAACAGAATAATAACATCTAACCAGGCCACCACCTACCCCCTTGACATATCCCCTCCTCTCTCCTCCAGGATGTCTCAAGCGACATCCTGCCATTTCTCACCTCACTTATCAACTCCTCCCTCACTTCAGGCATTGTTCCAGCATCTTTCAAGACTGCCAGAATAAAGCCTCTCCTCAAAAAAACAACTCTTAATACCACCGACATCCAGAACTACAGACCGGTCTCTCTTCTCTCTTCTATCTCTTCTTTCATTCCTCTCTAAAACACTGGAACGTGCCATTGCTAACCAACTGTCCTCCTATCTCTCATCTAACAACCTGCTTGACCCTCACCAGTCAGGCTTCAAGAAGGCACACTCCACTGAGACGGCTCTCCTCGCAGTGACTGAGTCCCTCCGTGCTGCCAGAGCTTCGTCCCTCTCATCGGTTCTCATTCTCCTCGACCTGTCACCAGCATTTGACACGGTGAAACACCAGATCCGCCTTGCCACTCTTGCCGAACTTGGCATCGCTGAATCTGCTCTTTCCTAGTTCACATCCTACCTGATGAACCGCACCTGTCAAGTAATATGGAATGGCTCCTTGTCCAAACCTTGCACGCTTGAAACTGGGGTCGCTCAAGGCTCTGTACTGGGGCCTCTTTTGTTCTCCCTCTATACCAGATCCCTGGGCTCTGTAATTGCATCACACGGCTTTGCCTATCACTGCTATGCTGACGACACTCAGCTATTTCTCTCTTTCTCCTCATCTGATAAAGCTCTGATTGCAACACGCATATCGGAATGTCTGGCGGACATCAGCACCTGGACAACTGCCTATCACCTGGACAACTGCCCATCACCTGAGGCTTAACCTCAACAAAACCGAGCTCCTCCTAATCCCAGGGAAAGATTGCCCACACATAGACTTACTGTTCACCATTGAGAACATCGCTGTATCTCCTTCTCCAACTGCCAGAAACCTTGGTGTGCTATTGGACAATCAGTTATGCTGCACCGTAAACATCACTGCGGTGGCCCGATCCTGCAGATTTGCACTTTACAACATCTGCAGAATCCGGCCCTTCCTCAGAAGGGAAGCAGCTCAGCTTCTAGTCCAATCACTGGTCATCTCCCGCCTCGACTACTGCAACTCACTCCTGGCTGGACTTCCTGCCTCTGCGATTAAACCTTTGCAGCGCATCCAGAATGCGGATAATTCTCCCATGTGACCCCTCTCTTCCGGGACCTCCACTGGCTGTAGTAGCTGGCATCAAATTTAAGACGATGGTACTGGCTTACAAGGCAGTCGATGGAACTGCCCCTGCCTACCTCCAAGCATTGCTAAAGCCACACACCCCAGCTCGATCCCTCCGCTCAACTACCTCAGCTGGATGTCTGGTACCGCCATCGCTAAGAGCTAGCAAAGGGTGTTTCCAAGGTGTGCCAACACCCTTAAATACAAGCCCAGGTCCCAAGATTGCCGGGATAGTTTGCTTCTGTTCGGAAAAAATATGAATCCATATTACACACAATACTAACACACTGCTTCACACCTCACCAACACACTCTGATGCACATAGGCCTAACACACTGCTACACACAGTAACACACAACTTCACATGGTAACAAGGGTTAGGGGGATATCTAAACGTACAACCAGGCTTTTAGTTACTGACAAGTAAGATAAATAACAAGCTAGGCTTAGTAACTAGATGTACTTGTTATCACTGCTAGACATTGAGCATGCATTTATATTGAGGTTGGCTAGACCATAAATAGTCATGTCAGATCAGAGCATTATCTATCATAGGCATAGCATTAGATTGTTTTCTTCTTTAGGTTTAATTGGACTGCTGAACTCTTACATGATTCTAAGCTTGTTTACAATCTCATATAGTCACCTGATCGCCTGTTTGTCCCTACCTTTGTTTTCCTTGTTATCCACAGACTGCTGCGTGCATCCGGGTTGGTTGAGGTCATTAAGAGAAAGTTTGAGTAGCAAAGAGCTGCTGTCGGATGGCAACTATGATGACAAGGCCAGCAGAGCAGGAAGGGTAAGGGTTAACACTAACTCGGTACACTTAAGACCCCGCTCCTTCTGAGGCAATAGGATGCTTGATGATGATCGGGTGCCAGGACATTGTTTCAACATTTTGTCAAACCTCCTTTGTACTGGATCATTTGTTCATGGTCCACATAAGGCCGCAAAGACTAGAGAATAAAGATTACGCTTCAGGGTTAAGGTCAGGGTTGTAATGTCATACCCCTGTGTGTTCCTTAAGGCTGTTGCCTGGATCAAATAAACGGATATGGGTTAACTGCTGTTCTGGTAAGGGCTTGACTTCATAGTATATAGAAAGCTTGATATATATGATGTCTTAAAACAGTGGTTGAAACAGTGGTCTTTTTTTATAATCAGTAATCTTTCTCAGTTTTCAGTAGTTTATCAGGAAATACCCTTCCCCACCCCCCCACCCCCCTAGAATATGGCTAGCAGAACATGGCTAATAGAACATGGCTAGCAGAACATGGCGTGAAGAACATGGCTTACAGAAAATTGCTAGTGGAAACTGTATTGCACAACATTGCTGGCAGAAGGCTTCAACATTTTCGGATTTTTTTTTGTTTTACAATAAGAATATATACTGGCTCCTCCAAACAGTTTGAGGGGAAATTTATCTCACATAAATGGATTGATTCATTACGTAGCCTATATGTGCAGTCTGATCCTCTTAGCAAGTCCTCATGAATTCTCCTTCGAAATCTTTCCTTGACCTCATTGTTTTTCGACGAGTTCAAGCAAAGAGGTTAGGGAAAGGACATAGGGTGTAATTCTTTTGACTTAATCGACCGTGGCCTGCTTCCCCTCTGAGGGGCCGGGAAATATAGGTTGCAGCCCAACCCCTACTGAATGGTGATAGGGGAATGCTGTCCATCCTCCAGTCCCTTGAAGCGTTATCTGGATCCTGGGGGGGCTGGTCTATAGGCTGAAGTTAAAGGAAGGGAAAGGGTTAAGTCAAGGAAAAGATGCCTCCACTCAGGTAAGGACCCACCTGGGCCAAGATAAATGCTAACAAATTGGGGTTTGAAACTGCCAGCCTTCCCAAAAGAATTGGGATGCGGTGGTGTGAAGTCCATCCCTTGAGCCCACCCACAGGGAATCTGAGTTGACAGTTGGTTTAAGGGCTTTGACCGCGGCGGGCCAGGCCTATTACTGTAATTCACCAGATCCCACCGAGATGATGTTATCGTTGGATATGTTTTGGCACCCTGAGCCTCTGTTGATAAAGTTGTCTAGACTCCCTTTCCAAAAATTAGGATTGGATAGACCTACAGTCAGACTGGTGGGGCCTTCCAATCAGATAATGATAGATGGGCATGCGCCTTCCAGTGGGACTAGAAAAGTTCTGAGTGGAACATGGCTTAGGGGTAGGGTACATGGATAAACGCTCTGTTGGACACCCCTATCCAATTCTGTATCTCCCGAACGGAATGTCGTATCAGTTTGGGTCATTTATGAAAGAAATATGTGTGAGGGTTAAGGGATTATCTATCTACGGAATTACTGAGGGTGTGTGTGTGGGTGCATGCGTACGTGTGTGAGTGAGTGAGTCAATTAGTGAGTATGTTTGTGTGCATGTATGGCCATGCCAATCCCATGCAATCTGTCTCTCACTTTTTATATTTCTTAATCTTTGTCTCTCTCTGAAGTGTAACTTACCTTGCTGGCAGCTTTGCATTAAGTAGTTCATAAGTTACTTATTTGTTTGTATTCCATGTAACCTTATGCATTTAACAGTTTGACAATATCAACGTCAAAGGTTACATTGAACGGGAGAAGGAGTAAAAAGACAATTGAAATACATGGTGGGTAAATTCAGCAGGGATTTATAACCATATTCCTCTTAAATCAGAGGACTTTATACACATAATCTATGAAGGAAAATTTGCCTGCAATCTATTTTATTCAGCATTTATTGATGTATTGGTACTTCATGTTAAATATACAATACGCTATGCTTGTTTGTACATTTTACAAGACTTGTAGGTATTGCTAGTTTGAATGTACTGGTCAAACTAATGCCTAATGCTTCTTGAGTGTAATTCCTGGGCTGTAGCCTCCACCTAGTGGATTTTTATAAAACATGGCATTGCTTAGTGATTTAAACAGTGGCAGTATGTTATTTATTAGGACACTTTAAGTGAACACAGTGGTAGTTGCAATTCCCTTTACATTTGAGAAACTCAAAAAACATCTACATATTTTAGACTTCAGGATTTTGATGTGTACATTCATACAAGCAAAGGAAAGATGCTCATGTCTTTTGGCTGTGCTCTATGGGGGGGTCTGTTAACAAAGGGTGTATAAATCGAAGGTGTATTACAGGTTGGATATACTGTACCTACTGACGCTAGTATGCAAAAAATCCCACACACAATCTCAAAAAAATGTATGTATCTGATAAAACACCATATATCAGTTGAAGACCACACTCTCATTTCACACCATGATGTGATATTCAGAGATAAGCTGGAGTGACCATTGTGACACTGTGTATTCAAGAGTATGAGATTTAGCATCTGACTGAAAGCAATCGTACCTGACCTGAAACATTGTATTTCTAACACAGTCCCATAGCCACAATGGATCTCGAAGATGACGATTTCCATTGTGACAAGTGTCAGTGAAGTCACATAGCCAAATGAGATAACATGATAGGGATTGAGCATAGGGGCCACTGATTAAAGCCCTTGCATTTGTAATATTATTAAAGTTACTAACTGGGTGTGGGTCGGGACTTTCCCGGCATGCATTCAAATCTCAAATGGCACAGTTATCCAGTGACAAGTTTTCTATCACCCAGCAATGATTGAGCCACCTGAGAGGGTATGGCAGAGTTACTGCAACAGACTCGATCCTCCACTCCCTTGGGTGGGCAGGGGCAACTGCTTTATTTCCACCATTGAAGAGAAAGAAAAGAAGATCTTTGAGATGGCCAGTTTAAAACCCTAACCCGAGAACAGTCTCCAACCCACAAAAACATACCAAAATAACATCTGTATATGGGTCAAAATGAGTCCTTATAAAATGAGTAGGATTAATAGGATTTTGCAGGAACCAATGTTTCCCTGGGAACACTTCCTTCAAGCCACTGGTCCTGAGTAACCGACTGGAATGAAAAAATTGTACGAAAAAAAAAATCGGCTTTTCAGAGCATATTTTATAAGTAACAATATCAACATAAGTTAGAAGACCTAAAATGAAATATATATATAGATTATAAAGGCTTAAATAAAATCAAGTAAAAAAATATGAAGTAAATTAAACAAGTAAAGCTTTCCTTGGTAGTTGCTATCCCCACCATCAATGGCTATCATTTGCCATGGGGAGATGTGGGTGGCTCTTGGCTTCGAAAAGCAGCCACCAGGTCTTTGACGCTGCTCGCTGCAAGGGGCTTTTCCTGGCCACTCTTACTCTTAGTTTTGCAAGGATTGCTATTCAGGCTCTTGGACCTGAGCGTTGGATACATCCTATCATGAGCCACGAGCAAATGCCCTGAATCATCATCCTCCATCCCTCCCCGACTATTCTGATTGTTCTCTTGCGCCATGGCTTCTTGTTCCCCAGGTGTTTGGTTTGATGTACTTCCGTAATTTTCCTGCTTGGTCTCTAAGTTGGATTCACCATCAGGAGGACTTGCTAATGAAACCGTTGGCATGAAACCAAAGGGGGGCTGAGATTTGTACTCAGAGTGGGCTCCCCATTGAGCCATGCTTGCTGATGTATTGTCCAAACCTGCGACATCGGGAGCCGATGGAAAGTATTTAGCCCAGTTATTCTCTTCTCCTCTGTACATGGGGTTGTACACAATCCCACTCATTGTCTTCCGGCTGGAAGATGGTGAGCTGCTAAGAGTTTCCGGTGGCAAATAATGCGTCTCTTTTGACTTCACTAGGGGGTAAGAAAGGGTTGCATCCACTTTTGCCTTTGCAAAAGCAACTCCAGGTTTATCCGTTGAATTGGTCAACTCTTCCTTGCTGGGGATTCCCTTTGGCAACAGCTCATCTGCAGCACTCGGTAATGACTTCTCAGGCTTCTGCTCCGAGTCACAAGAGGTAATCGTGATGTCAACGTTTGAAACAGAGCACCTTCTATCCCTTAATGGCATCACCTCCAGTGTAGTGCCGTACTCTTTAGCGGGGACACCTCCGTCTACCGACGCCGGAGGTACCTCCTTTAAACTCCCCTTCCTCTCAGGGCCAAGCTGGACCGTCCGGTCTTTACCCGTGTCCGCAGTCGACTCCGTCTCCATGGCGAAGCGATAGACGCTGTAGCCGTCGGCGCTGCCGATGCTGCCCTGACGCAGCAGGGTGGAGGGGTCGCAGATGGAGGAGCCTCTGGATCGGGTGCGTGTCAGCTCCGCCCGGTCGATGCCTGCCAGCTTCTCCAGGGCGTTCATCATCCGGCTGGAGAACTCCTCCAGCTGGCCCAGCCGGAGGTCCACCGTTTGCAGGGAGGCCTTCATGGAGTGCTCCCTCTCGTTCACCTCCTCCAGCCGCATGAACATGTTCTCCACCCTGAGAGGAACCCACACGCAGGGCTCACAAACATGTTTCAGTTGTTCCCCCATGGACAGATACGACACGTTCGTATTTGCACTTACGTTTGCTCAAGTTATGTTGTTTTTCTTTTCACATTATATTATAAAATGAGTGTCAAATTCATTCAGATTTGGCAACCAAGTACCAGTTTAGTATTAACCTTTAGATATACCTTAGTTAACATTAAACAAGACCACGGTGAGTGTGTATGTCCCGGTGTGTGTGTATTTCATGGTATGTGTGTGTATGTCATGGTCTGTGTCACAGTGTGCGTGTCACAGTGTGGGTGCACCACGCTGTGCATGCCACTGTGTGTGTATTGCAGTGTGCATTTCACAGTGTGTGTGTGTGTCACGTTGTTTGTGTATGTCACAGTGTATGTGGTGTGTGTCATGTTGTGCATGTCACACTGTGCATGTCACGGTGTGTGTGTTTATGTCACGGTGTGTATGTCACGGTGTGTATGTCATGATGTGTGTGTATGTCATGCTGTGTGTGTCACGGTGAGTACGAATGAGTATGAATCCTACCTCTCGGATGTGACCCTGATGCGCTCGTTGTTGGACGACTGCTTTTCGTCCTCCTTCTCATGAAAATACTCTTCCACACACTGCTCTTCGAACTCATACAGGCTCTTCAACTCTTCTACGTTCAGCACAAGTTCTGTTGGGGAACAAACATCATTTTAAGAATGGGATACCATATGCAGAACACTGATATTTTCACCCGAGAACAGTAAATCCAGTTTACGCCACTATGGATCAAAAGCGTCTAGGAAACCGGAGTAATGCCGCTTACGGAGACCCCGTTCCCGCTCTTCCTGCTCTCCTTCCTGTTTGCGCCGGCTGCAGCGACAGCAGATCCTCTGCAGCACGATGTAGATGTGAGGGAAGATGATGAGCGGAGGCGGCAGGATGGGCCGGTCGTGGAAGGTCATGATCAACTGGTACCGCTGGAACTTCCACACCTGGTTGGAGATGGACTTCACCTCAAAGAAGGTGTTGCTGTGAGGGTGAACAGGGGGACATGCGCTTAGAAATATACAGTAGTGCAGTGTGTTCAAACAGTGGTTTGAAGTAACTATTACATAGATATAGGCCCTAACATGCTAGAATAAGCTAATTAAGATACTACAAATGAGTTTTATGAATAGGAAAAGTCATAAAAGAAAAAATGGCCTTTCTGTAATTTCTCTTTCAAACATATCGACTTCAGTTGGTCAATTATTAGGTTGGTGTATCAGTGTGTTTCCCTCTGATTTAAGCTGAGGCCAACTGTTTCTTCAAGGTCAATAAGAAGAACAGCAGCCATTGACCTACGTTTCACAGGTCAAGAGTCGCACCTTTAAATTGCCAGTGATTATTTTCAAATCAAACGGAAAGTTAAGCTCACTTAAAGACGGCGATGAGCAGGTTGACCAGCAGGATGTTGGCCACCAGCAGGTAGCAGGCCATTAAGGCAGGGGTGAGCGAGGCACCAGGTATACAGGGAGGAAGCTTCTTTCCGTCCTCGTCGTACAGGTTGTCACCACATGGAGCTGTCGCACAAGCACAAACATGCAATGGTTTGTGCTGCATACCATTCTTCATTACGTAAAATATACACATGAGCACCTATTCATTGTTGTTACACTTCACCAGTTTTTATGCATTAGGCCAGTTCTATACCACATACCGTAAATATATATATATATAATAATATATATAAATATATAATAACCTATATAAATGAATACATACAAGTATAAATGCCAAGGCCCATTTTGTAAATTACTAACACACAGATATACTTACGGTTGATTTCCATAGCGTACACTGCACCCCAGAGTCAAGGTGAAGAAAATGAGGGAAGTAAGAGAACAACGTCAAAGTACAACCACCATCACTTTTATCTACAGGGAAAATTAAGATAGCAGTCCATCAATACAGCTCAGGCACCAGATAAACACAGTCTTTCTTATAGGCAAACAGCTTCTTCCCAGCTTCATTCCCAATCAATTTTCACATGATTTATACATACGATTGTAAAAGATGTCAGTGGTTAGGGCTTAGTGTTTTTTGTGGGGGATTTTTTGTGGGGTTTTCGTGTGTGTGTGTGTGTGTGTGTGTGTGTGTGTGTGTGTGTGTGTGTGTGTGTGTGTGTGTGTGTGTGTGTGTGTGTGTGTGTGTGTGTGTGTGTGTGTGTGTGTGTGTGTGTGTGTGTGTGTGTGCAGTGCACTAATGATTGGAAAGTCATGCAGTCCTCAGAATACAATGCTTGTATCTAGCAGGCAGATGATCATCACATACAGACATTTATGAAAATGAATGGAAGATGCTGAAACTTGGTTGAGAATTTTACTAAATGTTTTATGCTAACTAGCTGTCCAATGACCCACCTCATGGCGATTCTAGTGCCACATAAGTTGCCCTTTGAAAATCGTTCAAAAATGTCTGCAATCTCTTAGCCTACTGTAGTGCAATTTTAACGTAACATTATTATATTCAAACATCGACGACACGCACACACACACAGACACGACATGAAACAAATCAGAAAAATCAGCCCTATTTAACAGGAAGGAGAATCTTACTATGAACTCTAGTCTTACGGTCTATCGAGTCCGCAAACACCTCTCCGTAGATCATCCAGTAGGGCATGTAGAAGACGTTCCTGGCCAGCCTCCAGGTGGGCTCCTCGTCGGGGTGGAGGATGGCCTGCCGCGCCACGCCGAAGCTCATCAGCACCACCAGCATGATCACCACGAAGTACAGCATGTCGATCATCTGCAACACAAGCACCATGCATGTTGAACCACAGTGTTGAACCACACTGTTGTACCACAGTGTGGTACCACACTGTTGAACCACACTGTTGAATCACAGTGTGGTTCAACACTGTGGTTCAACAGTGTGGTTCAACACTGTGGTTCAACAGTGTGGTACCACACTGTTGAACCACAGTGTTGAACCACAGTGTGCTACCACAGTGTTGAACCACAGTGTGCTAACCACAGTGTTGAACCACACTGTTGAACCACACTGTTGAACCACACTGTTGAACCACAGTGTTGAACCACACTGTTGTACCACACTGTTGAACCACACTGTTGAACCACACTGTTGAACCACACTGTTGAACCACACTGTTGAACCACTCTTGTAACACACTGTTGAACCACACTGTTGAACCACAATGTTGAACCACACTGTCGTAGCACATTGTTGTACCACACTGATCTGCATGTCTGTCTATCTGCCATCTATCTCTGATACATAATGATTAATAAATAATAATAATAACTGCATTCATATAGCGCTTTAGGTACTTTGGGTACAAGGTACCCAAAGAAATTTACATTGTGAGTATGTGTGTGTGTTGGAGGGGGGGGGGGAACCCATCTCTCCTTCCATCCATCTACCATATATCCTCCATCCAGCTGCCTTTTCCATCCATCTGTCCATCTATTCCAGCCATCTCCACCTGCCATCCTAGACTTTAAGTACTACCTACCATCTTGCCGATCATCATGACGTAAGGCCCCAGGTACTTGTTGACACCAAAGATGTCGAGAACCCGGATGTACCAGAAGATGATGTCCACGCAGTAGATGACCCGACCGTAGCCCATGTAGGGCTCGTTCTGCAGCCGGAGCAGCAGACCGATGAGGAAGACCGAGATGGCCACCAGGTCGGTGATGTTCCAGTACTCCTCCAACCACACGTTGATCTTCTGCTTCAGCTTCTCCGGTTCGGACATCAGGATCTTACGGGAGAGTTGTGCGTTTTGACAGAAAGAAAACACAACTATGAATCAAACATTTTCAAAATAATCTAGTTTTAAACGTGATCCACTGATTATCATCAGTCGCGTCAGATTTCAACATAAGACTCCCCACACACTCCCTTAAAATGCACTTAACAAAAAAATGTAATTCTTCGGATCTGAAGATTTATACAAGTCATCCCAATTGAGGCAATAAAGGCAACATTCGCTAAAAAGCGAGTTGTTTGCATCCTAATCCGTAACTTTTAGCTATTGAATTAAATATAAATCCCAACTTTAAAAAAGCTATGCTATGATAAGTTACAATTAATGTCCGTGTTCTGTGAGTACCTGTCTGACTTTCTCTAGCCCCAAAGTGATGATGTAAGAGATGACAATCCACTCCTGTAGTGAAGGCCAGCGTTCCATTTTCACCAGAATAATGTAGTTGTACAGCATGAGGTATACGAGATAGGCAATCTGTCAAGAGAAAGTTTGGAAGTGATTATAATGTTCCACACTATAACAGGAACTAGCCTCCTTGAGCTCAAACAGGAATTACAGAATTCTTAATAAGATAATCTACATTTAATATCGCTTTAACACTACCAATTTCTACAACTTTTTCCCTCTTCTTTTTCTTCAGGATCAATTTAAAGGGTCAGGAAGGAGACCATATGTTTAGAGTTTCAACATCTGTTCGCGACTTGCCGTGGTGAACCAGAACTTGGTGAAAGGGGTGCTATAGAACTCAAAGATTTTTTTGCTGGTTGGGATTCTTCTCTGTTTTCTCTGATGGTCCTCTTCATCGCCCTTCTTAGACATCCCGTCTGAATTAGAGCCTCCATCCTGAGAAAAGAGGTTGGGTACACACATTAGGCCTGAGGATACAGTAACACGTTAGAGGCCTGAGGATACAGTAACTAATAGAGGCAGCTTCCTAAGTGCACAGTTGCAGGTCAGATAACTGCCATTCAAGAGCTGTCAATCATGAAGAGGAAAACAAGGACAATGAAACTATTGAGACAAAGAGGAGTCATTTTTTGTCTCATTAGAATTTTAATTTTTTAACCTATGACATGAAAAGACAACCTGTTTACAAAGAGTGCCTAGCCATTATGTGAAGATACATAAGGGGTTCAAATAACCCTAATGCCAAAGTTGCTTGCCTTGACTTGTTATTAAAATGATTTCACAGAGTAGTAGTTGTTGCGTACCTTGTTGGACTTGTTATCATCATCTCTATCTTTTCCCTCTTCTTTCTCCTTGGAAGAGTTATATGTGGCCTCCTCTCCAAGCCTGAAGTCCATTAGGAGAATGGAAGGTGGGAAAACGATGCCTAATATCACCTGCAAGAAACAATAGCTAGACATTTGCGAAGGAATGCAATATGGATCCTGCTATCACTGTGTTTCACATGATATACATAAGAATTAGTGTGCAACATGAATGTGTAATGTGTCAATACAGATTATTTTGGAATCATGATTTTGGCTACAGGATTCAGGGAGGATGTATACAGTCCAAGGCATCTCTCTGTGAAGGCCAATGTGCACGCTGGCTCCCCCAGGTAATTCATGTTAGGGGACAGTGTGTGGCGTAATTGAAGGTCAGAAACACAAAGTGTTGAGCCTTGATACTGATGAGGTGGGAAAACCCAACCGTAATATTGTTTGTTCAAGGGTTCGCAAACTACTGATGACCAAGTGTGCCATGTAAATTCAATTAGGGGGTTGCTGTTGAGATTTAAGAAATATTATTTGAATGCATTTTTTCAAAATGGCACAGGTGACAATAATCAGTGAGTGATGTGTTATGAATATCCTTATTTGACTGCGCCTTCCTCCGCACAGTCAAACTTAGATTTAAGATCGTATAATCTCTTCTGATATTGCTCCGGGTAATCCGTCTTGCCTGTCAATCACAGATGCATAAAATTCAAACACACTGTCCGAGAAACAGCAATCGAGGGGTGAGGCGGTGATTATTTTTTGGGTACATTCAACATCTTGCTCTCTATGTCTTACCTCCAGTTACATCTCATACAAGTTCATTTTTGTTCAGTGTGTGAAGGTTTAGCATTTTTTTCTTGATTCTTTTACAAACTTTCTCTACATTAATTATCTTAGGTTGCTACCCTGCAAGTCTGCCTTTAATCTGGCTGGCCACCATTTTCTACAACCTCCACCCCGTGCCTTTAATCTGGTAGGCCACCTCGATCCCTACAGCCTCCTCCCTGGTACCTTCAATCTGGTAGTCAGCCTCTGTCTACCACCTCCACGCCGTGCTTTCAATCTAGCAGACAAGCTGCTCCACACCTCCACCCTACTACCTCTCCATGTCCACTCCCATGCTGCTAATCTAGCAGGCAATCTAAGTGTAGGACTCCACCACACGCCACCTTGAGTCCATTGCTCTTCCCCATCCGCAGGCAGCCCATCCACATGTCGGTGAGCAGCATCTGGCTGCAGGTGTGAGCGATGAAGTCCCTGTGCTTGGCAGCCACGGCCAGCTTCAGGCAGGTGGAGTTACTCCAGTTCTTCAGCTCATACGTCAGCAGCTTCATGGCCACCTGCTCGTCGTGCTTGTAGGACTGGTCCAGGAGCTCGTAGGCCAGCTGGCCAAACTCCCTGGGGAGTGGAAGGGTGGAGGAATAAGACAAAGCGTACAATGGAGGCTGCAAATGTTCAAACCCCATTCTTGCAGAAGCAAACAAGTAAATGCAACTAAGTTGCTGTCGTATTAATATTGTAGTATTTCTGTGAATTACAAAAAATTGCCGAGCTTCACAGCTCAACTTTGTAGGATTAAATGTAATTCTTACATAAAACTGCCAGACTACACGGCATGCCTGTGTGCTTTGTCTTAAGAAACGTCTCCAAGGAGTGAGTGGAAGTCACCTGGAGTTGTTCTCTAGGTCCTGAAAGATGTCGTCTACCATCTCACTCTTGGACGACTCGTGGGCCATGGCCTTGTAGAGCTTGCAGGCCACCAGGGCTTTGGCCATGGCCTCCTCGCCCCGCTGCCACAGGAAGAGCGCCATCTTCTGGCGGTGCATCAGCACGGCCCACACCATGAGCTCGTGGAAGGGGAATTGAAACCGGCACAACTCGGGGTCGTCTAGATCAATGTCCTCCTCGACCTCTTTCTTCTTGTTCTTCTTACCTTTGCCCTTTTGTGGCTCGTCATCCTTTGGGACAATGCAAGCAAAGCTTTCACTTCAGTGTGTGTAAAATACGGAGTTTATGAAAAGGATTGACTGTTTAATGGATAATAATATCATCAGAATTATTGTGAATAACATTTAATTGACGGAGAAACATACCTCCATTCCTAGGAGTTTAAGAGCTTTTGGCTGTGAACAGAAAAATAGACAATAAATACAGATACATGAGATAGAATAAATTAAGCATGTTGATTCATGAACGTAATCATGCAAGATAATGTTTTTAGACTTACTCTTTTAAGACCGTATAGATTGGTGTACAGCGTCCGGAAGCACTTCCTGGTGTACTTGCAGCGAAAGGCTCCTCCCATCAGAAACTCTACAACCAATCCGATATCAATCAAGGTGATCTGGTAATCTGGTGGGAGGTTTCCCTGAAAAATACCATTGTTATTATTGAGCCGCAGCATATATACTGTACGTTTTACATGCTCTTCTTCAAGTTGAAATATTGTGTTAGCCTGCGGTTACATGTAAAATAAGGCACAAGATAAAGGAATATTGTACCTTTTTCACATCCCTGACAACAATGTGCAGGTTGTGAGCTGGCCCCAGTCTCTGTACAGGGGAGAAACAGGAACAAATCATATACAGATCATTCATATCGCCAGCCAAAATATCACTTCCAGGAAGGTTGAGATAGTAAGTCACAGTTATAAATATATTTTTTGTATATTCAAAATGTGTTGTCAAAAATGCAAATGCCGTTTTAAACAATTTTTGAATTGCATACATTACATGCTAGTAACATTGCCTACATTACTCGTGTAAAACACGAATAGGCCTACTCATGTATTCTTTATGTTTATAGTATTTTAGCAATTAGTTTACATTCACAGCCTCTTCACAACGGATATACCACGGGAATTAAAAGGGCCTTATATAATTAGGATTCAATCAGAGATGTGCCAGTCAGACCAATAGGGATATCGGGAAGGTTTCAGAGTTCAGGCTCAGCTCATTGCTTTGCCAAATGTTGAACAGTATGAAGATTTGTTCATAAAGAGTGGGCTTAAACTGAGTCTCAAGCTTCAGTAAAAAAAAAAGGTAACCAAACCTTTTCAAAGTGGCCTGACTGTTCACTCACCGTGTTGTACAGCTCCTCCAGCCGTGGGATGGTGAGGAAGTGGTGGATATTGACTCCATTTTCAATCAGCAGCTTGACAAAGTCCACTCTGTCCAACACCAGGGCATCCATCATGGCCTGCTCCAGAGAGTTCACCTGCGTGGTAAACAATGTCAAATAGGTCAACAACAACAACACAGACTGGAGCCCACAACCCAGGCCTGCAGATATTTCACTGTAGGGAGTTTCAGTTAAATCATGTTCACATAATATTGATCCAAACTACTTAATAGCCTGATCGCTTATAAAAGTTCTTTTGACGTAGTGCGTTTTGTTCAATAAAGAATATGGCAAAAATGAATGGATAAATAGATGAGAAAGAAATAATGGAAGACAGAGCAAAGCAACCCAGAAAGGAGAGAATAAATAAAAAGATTGTTCTTTTTCTTGCAGCATGCTTGTAGTTAAGTACCCAGTTAAGCAGCTCCAACTTCCTGGGGTCCGTCTCTTCAGGGGGCTCCGGCTTGGTCTTGCCTCCCTTTCCCTTCTTGCCCCTGGCCTTCCCCTTGCCCCCCCCTCCTCCACCACCACCCCCCCGTGGCGCAGAGGACGGGCTTTTGGGCCGGTCGCCCGGCAGGGCACTCGCAGGCTGAGGAAGACCAAGGATGAATATGAATATATTTAATTACAATGGTATCTGTAATGTTGCTATCCCACATTAGGAAGGATGGACGGACAGACAGACTCACCGGCCAATGGGTTCCATACACAAAGATCTGGCTTCGTGCAATGTCCACTCTGTTCCAGGCCAAGGCCAGACTGAGCTGGTCAGGGGCAGATGCATTTGTACCTGATATCACATATGAATACAATACAGTGAGTTTCATGTGAATGCCATCATGTTAAACATCTCATTTATTTAGGTGAATTGATGCTCCAGATACCTTTCAGTAGAGCAGTCAATATGGCCATTTCAACATCGTGTTGCCCTTCCGAACCCATGCGAAACACAGTTATCTGAAAAGCACAAATGACTTTGTTACTTTGTCAGTGATTGCGTGTATAGGTTTTGTTGTTCTTCTTGTTAGAAGGTTCCTGTTGGAGGTAAAAGCATAAACACAAAAAAGCTTAGGGCGTAGAGCACAAACAGAAGCTGAACCTTTTTGTGTACCTGCACACCAGAGGTACATTCAATCATACAGAGACTAATTTAGGCCTTTCAAACAAAAATAAAATAGTACTACGCACTTTATGCTTGAGCTTTGGTGAGTTTGTCAAGTTAAAATGTATAATTTATAAGAACCAACATTTTAAGAATACTACATTAGATTAGATTCAACTTATCGTTGCACAAGAACTAGGCAACCGAATGCAGCTAAGCATGAAGTGCAAAACAGTGCGTTCAGTGAGGGAAGCAGTAAAATGTATTAAGGTAGTAGCACAGCATTACAGGAGTACATAAAATAACCATTGAGTATTATGGATATGTCAGATTTCTGCAGACACAAAGGCCATTCTGTGATGAATTTAACTCTGAAATGATGATAGAACTACAGTTATCTGAGTGAATGATGCCTATGTTAATTTGTGTCATTGTCCACTAATGTAGCTCTAGTATGGCACAGTGCATGTAGCAGCTGCTCACACAGCCACAGCGAATTGCAGGATTACATGAAGAACAGGAAGACGCCAGTCAGAGAGCAATGGACAATCTCCATTAGGCAGCGGAGTGGCCAGCTGGCATTATTCAACAGAAGCTTTACTTGTCATTAATCTTACATGGAAAACTTAATCCATCATTATAGACATGATAGCAGAGTCTTTCCTGGGTCGGAATTGGGCTTTAGTGGCAGCAAATGTAGCACCAAAACTCCAGCAGTCCTGATGTTGGGTAGCTGAACATCTGGTGGGGAGATGGCTTGATTTCAGAAACTACAAGAAGCGGAGATAAGCGTTGTTTCAAATATTGTTGGTGAGATAATCAACCTAAGAGAATCAGTCGCGTGAGTGGCTGAAGGTTTGAGAAGGTGATATTAACAAACAATCGACAACTTTTGCAGTTTGTTGACTGTGTTGATTGCCAGAAAGCTCACAACACACTGGCTATCACAATGGAGAGGTAACGAATGAAACTGTTCAATTAGGGACCAGTGGATGTTTGTGGCTCATTTTAGAACAAGAGATACTTAAAATTGTGTTATTTGTCTCGCTCTACCTATTTATGTAACTCAATAATGATTTGTGGGTTAGAGTGTAGTGTTCAAAAATCAAAGGTCCTTTGAAAAGCATGAAAATAGTAAATAATAATAAAAAATAAATCTGAAAGTATTTTGGCGGTTGATTACATAAAAGGCTCCTGTCCAGATCGTTAATTGTTGACATTATCTATATCTAGAATGTTTTTTGTTCAGATCTCCCTCTCTTGTGGTAGACCCTTCAGTTGACCATTATATTCTAAACTCCTTCAGCCAACAAATAAGAGCAGTCCAATGGTCATTATTCTCTTCCTCGATGCTAGCCAGCCAAAGACTGTTTACACATCCCACTGTCTTGAATCGCCAACCAAATGCCGCTTATGAATGTAAGTTTGGTATTTTTCGTTGGAAGACCTTGAAATCTGTATGTATATGTGTATATACATGTGAGGGTTTAAAATTAGTGAGGAAATGCTTAGACAAATTGAAAGTCATATTCATATAGTAGCTAAAATATTATATTATATTATATTTTGATGGTTTAGGTCAAGAACAGTCACTTTATGTTGTTTGTCTTATCAGTAGATTTCAAATCTGCTGAGGAAGATCAATACAATCTTTCATTCATCAGATATTTCCAGCTTTATAAAGCAATGAAAGAATACAATATACAACTAACAACTTACGGGATGAGGCTTGATTTAGTGAATTGTTAATTCTTAAGCAAATTCTTACTTATATTATGCAAGATAGCTACGAATATAAAATAAATACATATAATAGAATATGAGGAAGAGGTGGCTGAATAATTGAAAGGAGAGGTTTATTTGAAGTTCTGGTGTGAGACATGAACCACAGGACACAAATGAATGGGCAAAAATAATGAGACTGAGAATTTGTTTTAATGACAGGAAAGATGCTTTGAACCTAAAGGATGATTTCTAGTATTACGATTCTGGGGAATAATGGGCACAAACGTACGACGAAGAGAACAGGGACTTACTGAAGGGATTTACTGAAGACACAGAGAAAAGATAATAGGGACATGATGAGGGGGTAGGCAGACAGGTCATCAACAGACAATGGTTCCACAGTAGGCAGGCAGTCAGACAGGCAAGGGGCTAGTAATGGAATGAACAAATTGCTGATAGTCTTCGGAATCTGGGACCCAGCTACCATGGGGGACGATAACAATCGGATGAGGAGTGACTGGAAATCCCGTGGAGACTCTTTATAGGTGCATAGGCCAACTATCCCCAAAGGACACTCCGTGGTACGTACCAGGGATCTCTTCTTCATGCACTCCATGACCATGAGGAAAATCTGCTGAGCCTGAGCACGGTTGTAGCTGAAGGTCTTCTGGATGGTGACCAGTAGCTGGTCTTTGACGTTATCACTCACCATCCTGGTAAGACAATTCAACTAGGTTACTATAGTTATCTTATCAAAGAGGTTAGCTATGATATCCACTAGGTTGTATTAGTTAGGTGATCAACTAGGTTACTATTAACGTTATCAACTAGGTTTCTATAGTTACGTTATCAACTAGGTTGCTATAGTTATGCTATCAACTAGGTTGCTATAGTTACGCTATCAACTAGGTTACTGCTGTTACATTATCACTCAACAACCTGGTAGGACAAGGTATTTCTAAAATATCATGCGCAGTAGCAAGTTAATTATAAATATAGTCAAACGTTATTGTACATATTTGGCAGTTTTACATAAATACACAACGCCCAGCGTAGAGGACAATGTAACAGTGAAAAGATTGTGCAAGATGTATCGATTGTTGCGTGTGTGTTTGTGTAAGGCTGTATTTTAGTGCTGGCCACACATCCTCTCTCACTCACCCATCCTCTTCGCTGTATTTATGTGCAAAGGAAATGATGTCAGAGGCCCGCCCACTGCCGTCACAGACCACCACCGGCACCGGCGGCTCCTCCCTCAGGCTCTCCAGTACGATAGAGATCACGTTGGGCCCGCCCTCCAGAATCAGACAGACCAGAGGCACCCCCTGACCCAAACCTACAACACACACACAAACAACACACACACACACACACACACACATTAATACCCCGCAGATACACATACACACACAAATACATCACAGGCAACACACACACATTTCTTAAAGCGATGGATGTGAAGATTTTTGCGTATTTATTTGCAATAATTTACGATGAAACAAAATATTAGAACAAACACAAACAAAGACACGATATATTCCTCCTCTCCTGTGACTGGCGAGAGCTTGAAGTAAGTGGTGACAGCTGAGCTTCCCTTTGCTGTCCCTGCCTTGCTGAAAGCTCCAGGCATAGGATGACAAAGGGAAACCCACAGGTCACATCAGGGGAACCCACACCAGGGGAACCCACACCAGGGGAACCCACACCAGGGGAACCCACACCAGGGGAACCCACACCAGGGGAACCCACACCAGGGGAACCCACACCAGGGGAACCCACACCAGGGGAACCCACAGGTCACACCAGGAAACACACACCAGGGAAACCCACACCAGGAAACCACACAGGTCACATCAGGGAAACCCAACATGCGCGAGGGTCCATAGGTCAAAGTAAGGTCAACACTGTCTGTGTCCATGTGTGTGTGTGTGTCTGTGTCTATTTTTGTGTGTGTGTCCATTTGTGTGTGTCTGTGTCCATGTGTGTGTCTGTGTCCATGTGTGTGTGTCTGTTTATGTGTATGTGTCCCTGTATGTGTGAGCGTGCGTGTGTGTCTGTGTCCATGTGTGTGTCTGTGTCCGTGTATGTGTGAGTGTGTGTGTGTCTGTGTCCATTTGTGTGTGTCTGTCCATGTGTGCGTCTGTGTCTGTGTCCATGTGTGTCTGTTTCCATATGTGTGTGTGTGTGTGTCCATGTGTGTGTGTCCGTGTATGTGTGAGTGTGCGTGTGTGTCTGTGTCCATGTGTGTGTGTCTGTGTCCGTGTATGTGTAAGTGTGCGTGTGTGTCTGTGTCCATGTGTGTGTCTGTGTCCATTTGTGTGTGTCTGTACATGTGTGCGTCTATGTGTGTGTGTGTCTGTTTCCATATGTGTATGTCCGTGTATGTGTGAGTGTGCGTGTGTGTCTGTGTCCATTTGTGTGTGTCTGTCCATGTGCGTCTGTGTCCATGTGTGTGTGTCTGTTTTGATGTGTGTGTGTGTGTGTGTGTGTGTGTGTGTGTGTGTGTGTGTGTGTGTGTGTGTGTGTGTGTGTGTGTGTGTGTCTGTTTCCATATATGTGTGTGTGTGTGTGTCCATGTGTGAGGACTCACGTGTGTTGATCTTCTGCAGGGAGATGTGCTTCTCCAGCTGTCGGCGCAGGCGTACCTCGGCGCCGTACTTGCCGCAGGTGCCGTTGTCGGCCAGTATGAAGTGGGAGTGGCTGCTGTTCAGCGGCGACAGCTTGCTGAGTGGGTTGGACATGGTCTGGTACGGCCTGGTCACCTTTCAGAGAGGACAAATGACACGGGACTTCACCAAAAGTGACTGGATACTCAAAGCTTGAAAGGTGAGATATTATACCACCAGGTGTGAGTGCGAATAGCCGCTACAATCGGCCTCTTCTGACATCACAAGTGGGCGTGTCCACCTAGACGTGTGCTGGATAGATCAGTCAAGACCAGCCTACTCAGTCGACTGTAGCAAACGCTGCTCATCTATCCGTCGCACATCTAGGTGGAAACGCCCACTTGTGATGTCAGTAGAGGCAGGTTTTCCAAACGGCTTGTGACGGTTAATCACACTCACACTTGGTGGTATAATACGTCACCTTTAACACATTTTAGAACAGTTTAATCTTCAGGCTTTCTGTTGTAACTTTTTGTTGTATTTTTTATTTGACATATCAAGTACATAAATGCATTTTGAGCCCATTTACTTCACTTCAATAATCCTATTCGTGTATAACCTGTTTTATAAGCAGTTTTGGGGAGATTATTATCCTTACATCTTTGCCAATGAGGTCTTCCTTATTCTCCACGATCCCCCATGGAGCAAAGCCGATGGCACACACCTTCCCTCTAGACTTTGAGGAGTGGTCTTTCAGTGCATCCCCAACATGTCGGATCACCCCTACACAATACAACGGCACAGGAATAGACAGAAGGGTTTATTCTAAATCAACTGAATGGACAATATTTAGGAGGTGCTCAACGAGATAAGCAACAGGAAAAAGCAAAATTAAGATTACATTTTAACTCACATCTGCTGATCAACGTTAATCAATAATCAACAATGGCAATCAACGTGTCTTGAGTGCTTAAGAGGGTATTCAGCTCCAAGGAGCCATGATTCTCTTGTCCTCAAGCCATGGTTTACTCTTACACCCTGCATTTATTTTGTTGTCGCTGTTAAGATCTGTAGTGAGGCTCAAATCTCCCCACACTGTCCACAATCATCAGTGTTTTGCAGGAGTTTCTATAAGTAGTAAATCTCATCGCCTGCTGGAGAAAAGTTCAACTGCGGCCTTGCAGCTACAGCAGGGACCATGTTTATGTGGGTACACAAGACATATTGGGGAAAACGAATCCAAGGGTGCTGAAATCTGTTCAATATGACCCCCCTCATGATCATTCTAGTGGTAAACTGATGTATGTGTATTAGTGGTGCCACGTTTCAGAATTCTGACTTTATTCTCAAATTCTGAAGTTAAAATAAGAAAAGACAAAAACTAATTTGGCCCTAAACCTCCTCTGTATCTATACACACATCTGGTGAGGGCAAACAAATGTAGAGGTCTTTTGTTATTTGAAGCAGACACCGTTCGCCGGTATGTGGAGGGTGTTAGAGAATTTACCAAACGTCCATTTACCAAACGTCCATTCCCAAAGAAAAACCAATGTTGGAAGATCATTACATATTACGTTGTCTTTTATATTAACTTGTGTCTTGGGGAACCTTATTTCAAATCTTTGAAATGAATGAAGTTCTGTACCGGTACTGACTCCCCCCGTGAAGATCCAGGCCCCGGTGGTGACAGCAGCTTTAATCAGCCCCTTCCCAAACACCTGCTTGAGCTTGGGCTGCAGCTCAAAGTTCTGCAGACCTCCATGGACGGAGATGAGGAGGGTGGGGAGCTCCAGCTGCCAGTCCTTCACCATCAGGTGGAGCAGGTTGTCAGGCTTGGAGTCGTGCGACACCCGGATGTACTGAGGACAAAGATACAGAATGAGCTTCCCAAGGCCAGAAACAGTGTTTTCCTATAATACAGGGCCGTTTTTCTTCATAGTACTGTATATGTATCCTGGTATATGATTGAGCAATCCGTTTTTGATGCAAACATTCAAAAACGTCAACTTGACTCAATCCACACAAAATGTCTGTGTGTGTGCGTGTGTGCGTTGTGTGTGTAGCGGCGTCTGTGTGTGTGTTTTTTTTCTGTCTGTCCTTCTCTGTGTGTGTGTGTGCATGTATGGGTGGGTGCGTTGTGTGTGGTGTGTGGTGTGCGTGTGTGTGCGCGCGCGTAGTGGCGTCTGTGTGTGGTGGGACATCTGTCCGTCCATCCGTCTGTGTGTGTGTGCATGTGTATCTGTGTGTGTATGTGAAAGGAGAATAATGAAAGGCCCTTGCTGTTTACCATGGCCTTGTTTGTGTGACCACCACCCTTGAACTCGAGGCTGCCGTAGGAGTCTGTGGGGGAGGCCTGCGTGTGTTTGGCCACAGACCAGCGCTCGGGCGGCAGCTCCACCACCTGGACCAGAGGGCTGGCCTCCTCTTTGGCCGGGGCCCCGGGGGGAAGGGCCACATGCTGGGTCACCAGCTGACCACAGCTGCACCTGATGGCGCAGAGGAGGAAAATAGAAGAGATTTGTTTTATTATTATTTTTGTATTATGTTTATTTCTTCTTTTTTTTAAGGTCAAACCATCAAAAACAGCTCTAAATTAAGTTGACCAATCGTTGTTTTATTTCAGATTGTGCGCTGTAGCATTCCACACAGATCTCTTGTGAAAGTCAGCATCCGTTGGATTGTAAAGGTTTATTAAACAGAACACATTACCTGGTCGCATCTTTACTGGGGATGATTTGGATGCATTCTCTTTTCTGAAATGTTCTCTCTATCCATGCTCTCTGTATCTGGGGGGGGGGGGGGGGGTCAAAGCATAGAATAGGTATATACAGAATAGAATATACAAATGTGGAAAACACATTCTATACTAACAGAATAGCCTGAGCATAAAACTGCCTTGATGATGACAAGAGTGTGATAACCCCGATACATAATATATATTTAAGAGACATTTTAACATAACATTATGCATGTGATCGCCTGTTGCATTCAGAGCATTAAAAGCCCCCCAACCGCAACTTACTACAAGAAACACGTCTCGGAGCTGTTATCATGACAATCATGTGAATGTGTCCTTCTAATTGGGACAAAGCCCTTTCATCACAAAGTGCCGCACAGTTAAGCCTCTTACAGAGAGTCTGCTCCTAATCCGATCCAAACGGTGACACAAAGAACGGGAACACACTCACAACCCCCCCGGCCCGCTCAACAATGACATGTTGGAGAGAGACAGAACCAGAGAGAGAGAGAGAGAGAGAGAGAGAGAGAGAGAGAGAGAGAGAAGAGAGAGAGAGAGAGAGAGAAGGAGAGAGAGACAGAGACCAGAGAAGAGAGAAGAGAGAGAGAGAGAGAAGAGAGAGAGAGAGAGAGAGAGAGAGAGAGAGAGAGAGAGAGAGAGAGAGAGAGAGAGAGAAGAGAGAGAGAGACAGAGACAGAGAGAGAGAGACAGAGAGAGGGAGAAGAGAGGGAGCGAGAAGAGAGAGAGAGAGAGAGAGAGAGAGAGAGAGAGAGAAGAGAAGAGAGAGAGAGAGAGAGAGAGAGAGAGAGAGAGAGAGAGAGAGAGAGAGAGAGAGAGAGAGAGAGAGAGAGAGAGAGAGAGAGAGAGAGAGCGAGAGGAGAGAGAGAGAGAGAGAGAGAGAGAGGGGGGAGAGAGGGAGGGCGAGAGAGACAGAAACAGGGGGGAGAGAGGGAGGGAGAGAGGGAGAAAGAGTGAAAGAGAGAAAATCCATATCCATATCTCTAATGACTGTATTATTATACATCCTAGTGTATTGTTAGGCCACAGTATTTGCCCAGGGACTTCGGACTGCACTTTGTCAAATACATTCACTCTGGATAATGGTCAGGATTAAATTCACATGGTTAAGTCCAAAAGCTACAATACCCTCTGTGGATCAAACACTGTTCTTTTCACATTCATCATGAACCATGACACAATGCCTCTCAGATTAGATTTTAAAGGAGTGTTTAAACTATCACAACTGACGAATAAATTAAGACACATTTATTTGTCCAAAATTTCATACAGGGCTAATTAAATGATTCGTCAAGTAAAAAATCCAATAAATATATTTAAAAAAATGTTTTACTCGAGGCTGGAGATTCTGTGACACATACCTGATAATACATATATCATGTTTTGTCAATGCTCAAAGGGAATAGGTAGAGGTCAACCAAATAGCTTTGGCCAGTAAAATACTGTTACACGGCATGGAAGCAGATGTAACCCTTCAGCACTGTTGCATTTACCCCCCGCCTTGGCAGATCTTACCTTATGGTCTTACACCCATCCCTGAGCACTCATTGGGTTGGCAAGCAGCAACCTCTAGCAGAAAACCAGCCTGTTCTCTCTCTCTTCACCGGCCCTCTCATCTTCAAGATGCTCCCTGCTGGAGCACTGGAGCCCAGTGAACTCTGTATGAAACTAGTTCACTTTATGCATCAGGGGTTCATATGACCAGCATGTGAGCAAGAAGGGCCTTTGTTCAGCCCAGTCCCATGACTCCAGTCCAAGGTAATCCTTTTGCCAGTCCCATGATTGCACCATTTGAACCCTGGGTATGTTCATTCCCCCTCTTTGCTTTCACACACACACACACACACACACACACACACACACACACACACACACATTCACACACACACACACACACACACACACACACACACACACACACACACACACACACACACACACACACACACACACACACACTTTATTCTTGAGCTCTATTTCATCTATTTGTGCCGATTAAAAAAAGTTTCAACAATGGAGAGTAAACAGAAAGTATTGTAGGAAGACAAAGGAAAGAGGATGTGGGCCAGCAGTAATGTTGCCATTTAATTTCATTATGTCTGATCCCCTGCTGCTTGTGTTGAAGACAATTTGCATAATTGGGTGAATTAGGTGGTGGTTTTGTTTCAGAACGTATCCACTTTTTAGTCCATGATTATCAGTTTGACCAAAACAACTTTTGCATGTGCTGGTTAACTCGAAAAAAAGCATATTAACCACATAGAGGAGAGAAGTAGAAAGTTAAAATGAATAAGGGTTCTTAACCCAATCCACGTGCACTTTGGCGACTCCAGCCTCACGAGGAACAGTTCTCCTATTCAAACGCTTAACGCACACCCTTTCCATGCACAAATCCTCCCAACACCGCCGGTCCGTCAGCAGCTGCTGTATATGAATGACATCAGGTGATCACTTTCTCGGCGGAAGTCAAGAGGACCCAAATGGAGTGGTACACGCCAACACTATTCTCCTGCTTAACTCGGCTTCGGTGCTGTGGTCATTAGGACAAAAACAATAAACAAGGAATGGAGCGGGAGGATTTAGGCTTCATTATGAGATTATCAGTGGTTTACAAGGAACAAAACAAAATGTTATCCCATAACAAGTACCGGCAGTTACATCACTGGTTTAGATGATGGTGATGATGAAATAGCAAAGATAAAGGGATTTTGAAAAAGGCAGCTCTTTGATTTGACATCTACATTTCATCTTATCTTACTGTTTGTATATTTTGGTGAAACTATACTATCTTGCAACCATATAATAGTTTTGCTTGCACAAAATAACATTATCAGCATATTATACTACATTTATTGTGCTTAAAGAAATAGTTATTATTTTCCGAGTGATGAGTTTTCAGACACTTTTTGCTCCAATTGTAACCAACCAATAATACAATAGTCTTCACATAGCCAACATCAATGGGGCTGACAAACACGGGACCGACAAGCTGGCAATTAGCCCACAGGGTCAGCCACCCTCTTAAAGACATGTGGCCACAAGGAATGCAGCGTATAACATGCATACCACGGTCCTATCTATGGGCCTGGTTCTGAACTGATATTGACATGGGGTCTTTCTATGGCCCATCATCTAAACTGATATTAACATGTGGCCCCATCCATGGCCCTGCTTCCACACTGATATTAACATAGGGGCCCATTTATGGCCCTGAATCTAAACTGATATTAACATAGGACTTTCTATAACCCTGCCTCTAGACTTACATTAACATGGGGCTTATCTATGGCCCTGCCTCTAAACTGATGTTAACATGTGGCCCCATTTAGTGCCCTGAATCTAAACTGATAAACATGGGGTTCTTCTATGGCCTAGCATTTAAACTTATATTAACTTGGGGTCTTTCTATGGCCCTGCTTCTAAACGGATATTAACATGTGGTCCCATCTATGGTCCTGCTTCCACACTGATATTAACATGGGGCCCATTTATGGCCCTGAATCAAAACTGATATTAACATGGGGCCCCCTCTATTGCCCTTCTTCTAAACTGATATTAACTCAGGACTTTCTATAACCCTGCCTCTAGACTTACATTAACATGGTGCTTATATATGGCCCTGCATTTAAACTGATGTTAACATGGGTCCCCATCTATGGCCCTGCATTTAAACTGATGTTAACATGGGGTCTTACTATGGCCCTGCCTCTAAACTGATGTTAACATGGGTCCCCATCTATGACCCTGTATTTAAACTGATATTAACATGGGGCCTATGTCATTGCTTCTTGATAATGAAGGGGTATTTCCACTATATAATAAAACGTTATATAAAGTAGATAATGAACTGAAATTGGATACCAGACTAGAGTTATTTTACTGATCAATCACCACTTTGTAAGACTAGCAATCTGGATGAAACATGGCTGGGTATGTTGTCTGGGATCCGGCAGTCCTATGTGCTATGTTGTAGTCCACCCTGGAGAGGGCGGAGCAGAGCCTTGGCCGGAGACATCCTCTGCACGGGGCGGAGCTACACCTCATTTCCTGTTCCATGACAGACATATTTCACTGAAGGAAACGTATCCACTGGAAGGGGAATCAGATGGGGATATTAATAGGTGTATTTTTACAGTGGCCAAATGGTGTTGATTTTAAATCTTTACAGAACCGTTTTCACAGTTTACTGCTCTTTGGAAATCGTATTAGTGTATTTGTATGTAAGGACTTTCTGCGTATCCCTTTGAAGTCATTGTTCATTTTATGTTATTGATCATAACAGTAAAAATGTTTTCTAATTATATTTGTGGAGTACATTTGTGACAATGGAGACTAATCCATTTTCCTATGTGGGGACTTTCACCTCCACTTAATCCCACTGTAGAGGCGAGCCACACTAGAAGGGATGCGCAGATAAACTGGATGAACAGAGAGAGAGACAGGCCGTAGACAACCAGTGCTTTCTTCACCTGACCCGTCTCTTGACCCCTTTGCTTTTGCCCTTGACGCTCACCGCCATTCTCCTCGGACTGGAAATGTACATGATGGCAGCGCATTAATCACATGAACGCACAATGAGAAGCTTAGGTTGGGCCAGATGCTGCTCAGCGTTTCATTTTCCTAGTTTAACACACAGGTCACACTCTCTTCTTTGCGAAAGACCTCCACAGACCAGCTGTTGTGTTCACCCCTGCCCTCCACTAATTGCTATAATGCTGTGCTCTGCTATCTAAAGAGAGATCCCAAGTAATCTGGCTCATTGGCTACAGCCGTCTCTCCAAAGAGGGGTTCAACTTGAACCACAGAACCTTTCAAAAATCCAAACTTACGTATATCTCCTGTTTAAGATCTATCCGTCTGTCATATAAATGGTTAATTGACTGCATGTATAACACTATTTTGTCATATAAATGGTCAACTGACTGCATGTACTGTATGTCACACTTTTTTGAAAAGCTGAAAGCTAGGTCTATGTACACATCTCGTTATGTGTATAAAAAATATGAATATGGAAGCTTTCACAGAAAACAAGTGAGTGTGGATGCCTGCAGGGATATGTAGATGGGCTTCAGTACCTCTCTCACTGCTGTATCTCCCCCCCCCCCTGTACTCATTCTGTCCTGATTCAGCACCTGGTTGGCTGGTACCTCATCACCTCCTTGACGCCCCTTCAATTCAATTTCAATAAGTGGAGGACAGGTGTGCTGCATCAATACTTTATCAGCAGGGGACAAGGTCACCACGTCAGCCAATCACAGGTTATGCATGCAATTGCGCGTGTTTAACCTAGAAAGGGAATACTCTATTTCAAACCGGTCGAAAATATATACATACCGGTAGAAAGTGTATGTTATACATTTGTTTAATGCTACCCAGTCCTGTTCTGCACGGCTACACAGATTTCTGGCCAAGTCAGTTTTACTTTGAAACAATGAGGAACATTTCCAAAGACATTCACAGAGAACGTGTTCTCTTTTGACATCACGCTGTATATAGATACGTTTAGAGAATATACCATTGCAAGCATACCAAAGTCAAAGTATTTCATTCCAACGAATATTTACAGTGTTAAAATAAATTCGTGGCCAAACATGGCTCTGCAGATGGACCTTACCTTCTGTGAGCTGGACGATGCACTGCGCTTAATGGAGGAGCGCTTGGTGGAGCCACTTTTCTTCATTCCACCCAGCCCCCTGCCCTCCATTCCCCCAGGTACTGCGATGTTCTTCCTCCGTCTCAAACCGAGTCCTCATCGTCGGTCATAACTCCTCTCAATGCGGCTGTAGACCCCTCTTCCACTTGACCAACTTCAGGACATTTTGACTGGCCTGCACTCACAAAATCAAAACACACACAGCTACCAACAGCAGTCCTGGTGGGAAACCAAGTCTCCAGGTATCACAATGCCCGTTGTCTCCTCTATGCACCAGGCCTTAAATTGAGACATGATGCTCTGAAAGTTTAGCTCGGCTGATCTATAGACCCCAGTTCTCCTGTCCACTCTCCTCCTCTTCTCCGTAATCAGGATTAACAGACACTACTGGGCAGTGGGGCACTGCACTTAAATGGATGGAGGTTTAACAAATGGTTATTAAAGGTAAATCTTCTTTAGAACAACTCGCGCTCTGAAACGGCTTTTGACAAAGTGTGCAGGAGGCATACGAAATGTTTAGGGTATGTTTCTATGAAGAGCTATGAGAGTGCTAAGGGACATCATGTAAATGCTTTTATCAAAGGATCGTGGGGAGAAGGGATTACTAAAACGTGCAACAATGGATCAACCCACTGCATCTGTCATACGAGTGTGACACTAGAAGTTCTGTTGTTTTTTAGTGAGTGACCATCAGACATAAAACATTGTCAAATCGGGTATTTCAAAACAGGCAACCGTAATAAATGTGTTTAGGTGGCATACATTGCAATAAAGTGCTTTGCATTACAGCATCATATAGTGCAACACCATACAAAACATTTCCATATAATGCAATAACTAAAACACAGAATTGCACTGTTAATGATCTTATAAACGTATCAATCATAAATAAAACACTGGAACTGGGACACAAACATGTCTTTATGTCCATGCATGTCCAAGAGCACCAATATTAAAATGACAGAAAAACACACTCGTCGAAGGGGTTAAGACAAAACACAATATAAAGACTATAAGACAATATTAATGTAAGGTCAAAAGAATAGAGGGAATGGCTTTGAGCAGGGCAACATCTTTTGCCAGACAGAGGATGCTTTGTGTTCTGTATCTTCTGACAATATAATTGAACTTTCTTCCTGGGGTCACAATGGGCTTTTGAAGATATGCTGATGATTCCCATTTCTGTCCTTATCTCGAGCGACAGGTTTGTTTATCCAAGGTCAAATCTACGTTTAATTCCTATGCATACATCAAGGCATAATAGATAACAAAAAGATGTGGTGGCCTATGCAATTTCAAGTCCCAAGGGATTGAATTTAATGGCTGATGTGGTTATACAGTCCCCTCCAATAGTATCCCAACAGTGAGCCCAATTCCTTTATATTTGCTGTAGACTGGAAACATTTGGGTTTGACACCAAAAGATGAATATGAGACAAGAGATACACATTTCAGCTTTTATTTCCAGGTATTTACATCTGGATCCGATAAATAACTTAGAAGATAGCATTATTTGTAAAGGAACAACACATTTTTAGGGGAGCAAAAGTATTGGAACATGTGACTGACAGCTGTGTTTTGTTGCCCAGGTGTGTCCTATTACATTGATCATTCAAACAATAAATAGCGCTGAATGTCTATGCCAAGTTTCAGATTTGGGTTTTGCTTGTGCAGACTGCAATTATTATAGTTAGAGGTGTAACCAACATGCAATGCAGAGAGCTGTCTATGGGTGAAAAATAAGCAATTGTGAAGCTGAGAGAAGATGGAAAATCCATCAGAGCCATTGCACAAATATTGGTAATAGCCAGTACAACTATTTGGAATGTCCTGAAGAAGAAAGAAACCTCTGGTGTACTAAGTAACAGATGTCGAACGGGTAGACCAAGGAAAACAGCAGTTGACAGAAACATTGCGAGAGCTGTAAAGAAAGACCCTAAAACTACTGTTGTTGACATCAGCAACAACCTCCAGAGGGCAGGAGTGAAGGTATCATTATCTACTGTTCGCAGAAGACTTCATGAACAAAAGTACAGAGGCTACACCAGAAGATGCAAACCACTCATTAGCAAAAATAATAAGAAGGCCAGGCTGGATTTTGCCAAAAAGTACAGAGACAAACCTCAACAATTCTGGGACAACGCTTTATGGACTGATGAGACAAAGATTAACCTTTACCAAAATGATGGCATGGCTAAAGTTTGGAGAAAGAAAGGATCTGCTCATGACCCCAAACATACAAGCTCATCTGTGAAACACGGTAGTGGCAATGTCATGGCTTGGGCTTGCATGGCTTCTTCTAGGATGAGCTCATTAATCTTCATTGATGATGTAGCACAGGGTGGCAACAGCAAAATGAACTCAGAAGTCTACAGGAACATTTTGTCTGCCAATTTAAAGAAAAATGCAACCAAACTGATTGGAAGATCATTCATTATGCAACAAGATATTGATCCAAAACCCACTGCAAAACACAACAAAGGAGTTCATCAGGGGCAAGAAGTGGAAGGTTTTAGACTGGCCAAGTCAATCTCCAGACTTGAACCCTATATAGAGCATGCATTTGACCTGCTAAAGAGGAGACTGAAGGGAGTAGCCTCCCAAAACAAACAACTGAATGGGGCTGCGGTGAAAGCCTGGAAAAGCATCACAAAAGAATGCACAAGTTTGGTGATGTCAATGGGTCACAGGCTTGATGCAGTTATTGCAAGCAAAGGATTTGCAACAAAATATTAAGTCTTATTTACTTCAATTTAAATCTATCTGTTCCAAAAATTTGGTGTTCCTTTACAAATAATGCTACCTTCCAAGTTATTTATCGGATCCAGATGTAAATACCTGCAAATAAAAGCTGAAATGTGTATCTTGTCTCATATTCATTTTTTGGTGTCAAACCCAAATGTTTCCAGTCTACAGCATAAAGGAATTGGCCTCCCTGTTCCAATACTATTGGAGGGGACTGTAGCTCTCATTAGATTTTTAAAAACACGATTCTGGGCTGACCATTTTAAGTAGAGACATTGTTTTTAAGTAGGATATTATGAATAGAAGTTTAATGTTCATTGACCATATTCACCCTAATAGGGAAGTGAAATTTGTTTTCCCTAGGCCTAAAGTTCGCACCGTAGTTTATTTTGGAAAATTACACATAGAATAACGTATCCCATCAATAGCACGTCATTAATGGTTCTATATTTGCTCATAACTGAATGACAGGCAAGATGCATGCTGTATTAAAAGGGGGGGGGGGGGCAGCAGCTATTGTTCCAATTATATGCCCACCTCATCCGGTTATAATCGGTAGGCAAATTCAACTTCACAATTGGCACAAAGCAGTTAGCTCCCAGTAAACCGCAACATTTCAAGCATCACTGCAAAAAATGCTGCAATTTACCAGCCTACATAAAAATATTGTACACACTTCATTTCAAATATAGGTTTATTAAAGATGACTCAGCTCAACAATACCACTCAAAATGTGGCGATTGCCTGATAAAAAAAACAAAAAGTAAGAATCATGCAACTACTATGGCTAGACTGGTCCGTTCACTCACTGGTCCTACAGATTCAAGGTCATATATGTACACGGTTTGCTTCAACTCTTCTTTACAGAAAATTTCTGTAATAAATTATATATACAGTCGACTGTGGTTAAGGCTTTGTCCTGTGCCCCCATTTTCCATCTTGTCAACAGATGTTCTTCACTCAGCTGCATTTGACCCAGTGTCTGAGGGAAGAAGGCAAAGAGAAGGTTCAGATGTGGTGGAACAAGTGACGGTAGCAGTATAAAAAAAGACACTAACCCAAGTATAGAAGTTTTGGAAATCTGTCCTTATAGGCAAGAGCAACATACAAATGTATTTATATAAATCCATTAATAAAAGAGGCTGCACAGTACTGAAATTAATGCTTACTATGAATGAAATAAAAAGTATTTTTTATTAGATTGTTTCACTAGCCTGAAAATCAAGACCCACATGCAGAAAGCTTTAGGGTCTGGCAACTAGTAATGAAAATAGCCCACACGAGGGGCGGTGTCACACCAAAATTGTACCGGGGGCGAAACTTTTACCGCCTACGTAATCCGCGTTCCAAAATTCCAAACCTGCCTGGCAACTGAACTGAAACTACGATACACTTTAAACACTCAGTTTACTAGCTAAATTCAATACAATACAAATATAAAGTAAAAACAAGCGTTATCTGTATTATGTTATTTCGTCTTGATGAGCGCAAATGTTTTTTGAAACCTGCCTGGCAACCGACAATCGCGTCGATCGATGACGTAATGTTTTGACGTGGATTACGTAGGCGGTACAATTTTCGCCCCGGGGACAATTTTGGTGTGACAGCGGCACTGCCACACCAAAATTGTACCGGGGGCGAAAATTGTACCGCCTACGTAATCCACGTTAGAAAATTTCAAACCTGCCTGGCAACTGATGATTACGTCGAACGTTGCCTGGCAACAGACGATAGCGTCCAACGATGACGTCTATTATCTAAATTAACACAAGCTAGCTAGACTACGATACACATTAAACACTCAGTTTACTAGCCAAATTCGATACAATACAAATATAAAGTAAAAACAAGTGTTATCTGTATTATGTTATTTCGTCTTGATGAGCGCAAATGTTTTTTGAAACCTGCCTGGCAACGGACAATCACGTCGATCGATGAGGTAATGTTTCGATGTGGATTACGTAGGCGGTACAATTTTTGCCCCCGGTACAATTTTTGCCCCTGGTACAATTGTGGAGTGGCAGTGGCACACCAAAATTTTACCGGGGGCGAAAATTGTACTGCCTATGTAATCCGCATTCGAAAATTCCAAACCTGCCTGGCAACTGATCATCGCGTCGAACGATAACGTCCATTATCTAAATTAAATAACACGCTAGACTATGAAACACTTTAAAAACAGTCAGTTTACTTCTGAATTTGATTGAACAATTAAATACAACACAAATATGAACTACGATACACTTTAAACACTCAGTTTACTTCTAAATTTGATTGAACAATTAAATACAACACACAAATATGAACTACGATACACTTTAAACACTCAGTTTACTAGCTAATTTCGATACAATACAAATATAAAATAAAAACAAGTGTTATCTGTATTATGTTATTTCGTCTTGATGAGCGCAAATGTTTTTTGAAACCTGCCTGGCAACCGACAACTGCGTCGATCGATGACAATGTTTCAACGCAGATTACGTACGCGGTAAAATTTTCGCCTCCAGTACAATTTTGGTGTGACACCAGCACCAAGCATGCATTTTCACACAACACTACCACAATCAGAAGAATACAAGAGGGGGGGACGTATCCGGAACCCCATACGCTAAATTACCAGTGGAGCTAACCGATAGATTAGACTCTTGCCGTATCCGGTCGCTAAAACAGCAAAAATGTCCTTCTTTCAATGGAAAGCTTTTAGCTCCATCTTCTGTTCCTCTCTTAAAAAGGAAAAGACAAGTAACTATTTTATTGTAGCGGGCAAAGCCCTTTCAAACAATTGGTGTTCTTCCGTAGCCATCTTACAATGTTTACTGACTTATTCCGTAGCAGCGCTGTCGTCATCTGCTTAGCTCGCTTCTGGGCCGCCTATATCAGATACACCGATGTGATTGGTTAATGTTCTGATCAAGGGGAATAGGGGAATGAAATATACGACTCATTCCCAGAGTGACTCGCTGAGCAAATTCAAATTGTGCTCTCGCAAGAACTCTGGATTTCCAGGGTATTGTTTCACCGTATTCAGGAATAAAGTAACAATGTGCAAGATTGAGCCAATCCCAGGTAGGCAAAACAACTCAATAACAGTATTATGTACACTCTGGTTTTGCCACTGTGTTACTCGAACAACCGCAGCTATTAAGCTGGCTTGGTGAGTGGAAGGAAGGGATTCAATAGTAAGAGTATCTTAAACAAAGAGGTAGAGGCTAGCTAGCATTGTTTATTGTAGAATAACATCAGTTATTGGATGTGATTGTATTGATAACTACATCAGATATAGTACTAAGTTCAAGCGACTTGAAGTGTCACACATTGGGAATTTAACTTGTATAATAACAAGTAATTTGTGTAAAAGTATTTGTGAAGAGTTAACTTACTCTTTCCATCGCAAGCGACAATTTTGACTTTATCCACCTTGACCAGGTCAGTGACTTCCCTGAACTCCACGTCATTCAAAACAAATGTCCACACGTTGTCGCAGAATCTGTAGGTGTTTAGTGAGCCCTGGAGGTAAAACGAAACATGTTTTTAGTATATCAAAGATGTTTTCTTCATTTCTGTAATATATGGTCTTTTAACCAGTAGAAGTAGAAACTAAGCTAAACATTTTGCAATACAGGCTTTTGAAGATATGGTAGGATCCGCATGCACATCATGTTGTTTGCCCAGGAGAATGACATGTATGCGAATCAGTACCATATTTTCAAAGCCTGTTTTCAACCAAAAGGTTTACTATGGATCCACACACAAACAGTTGATTAATAAGCAACTCACCCGGAAGTTGACCCTGTTCCGTACCCGGTTGGCCAGTGCTGTATTGATGGCTTTATCGAACTGGAGCAGCACCTGTAGTGCTAGTTGGGGGGTTATTTGCTGTGTCTACAAAAAAAGGAGGGGAGAAATCAACAGCAACAACAACAATTAATTGCTAACGTGGCTGGCTGGTGGGGTGCGTTTAATTCATAACAGATAATATTGTGAAAGGCTATAAGGGCTGTAGTCATCAAACCCTAACTCAATAATAATTGTCGAGCTTGTTTAAAACATAAAAAACGACAGAAGGTTAGCTGGCCATCACAGAATTATCCTCATGTATTGGTGTTAGCATCCCTACGGGGCAACAAAGGAGGGAAAGCATACAACGCTTACAATTGACCTAGCAAACGATGCACAACAACATATTCAGAAGCAAGAAAATACAGATGCAAATCAACATGGATAATATTTCGGTCATGCTAACATATTGGTCAACTAGAAAAGCGCGCTAACAGCTAACCGACCCCCGTTACCTGGATGAGCTCGTCCAGGCTCTCCTGGAGACTGTTGCCCAGCGTCGTGTTTCTGTAGAGCTGATACGCCATTGCTAAAAACGGATATCGTTGCTAATAAAGTCACAATTATGTCGCAGAAGCTTCCCAAACAACAATCAATTCCCTAGAACTAGCAAGCGATCTGTTGCAGCCCTGGTGGTTCTAATCACGTGATCGGTGTACGGGTCGCACGAAGGACCAAAACGGTCGAAAACATTTGAATGGACCGTGACCGTATGGACTATGCATGTGACTGTCGACAATGTGTTGTCATTTTTTTAAAATACAATTTACAAGGCATAAAGGTTTTATAAGTATTTTAAAGCGCGATGCAACCTCGATTTGACTAATAAGTATACCGTGTTATACCGTGTTTCAGGATTATACCACTAGGTGGTAGCAAAACCACAGTATAAATCTAAGGGGGAAAAATGCAGCATATTTCTTGTGCGTTACATCCACAAATGTCAACGTCAACAAATGTGTGTTATTTAGGGTTACGACGAGTAGCAGCAGACCGATGCCTACTAAAAGCAATTCTTATGGTGACATACAATGATTACATTACATTCTATATTCATTATTGTCCCATGAGAACATTTGTTTGTACCCCGGCTCATACTGGAGTGTTGTCTGATAAACATCTGACAACAACTCTACATAACAACACAATTACAGTTTACAACATATTAAAAATATAATGGCTGCCATGGCTTGATATTGCATATGGGCACATGGGTTTATGGCTTATAATTTTGCACATCCTGTCCATCATTTTGGACGTTTTAAAGCACTTCTATACATTGTCACCAATGTTCATGGTCTCAGTTATAATTCAGCATTAAACATTTGCTCAAGGGAAAAATTTAAGCAAAATATATATATTTAAAGTGTTAAACAATTAATTAGGCTGTACAATTCATGTCTGTTAGGAATAATGGCTTTGTGGTTAAGAATAAGAAGAATTTATCTGAAATGCTGACTGCCATTCATTTCATATCTCTATCATTACCAGGATGGTTCAAATAATGAAGCAACATTGACATCAGGCAAATTTGAGTGTGTATTTACAGAATGCAGTTCTTCATTAAGGGAGGCAAACACAACAAGAAAAGACGTGATACATCATGATTAGATCAGTCTATGTGGCTACTCCAGGATTATTAATGGTTATTTGGGTGAGTCTTAAAGCTGAAATATTGTATCTATTTATCTGAACGTAAAAGGGAATGTGAAAAAGAGTATAATGCAGTTATTTGGACACCGTAGTGAAGTGTTGGCGCAACATAAAGGAAAAACCATTAACATGATCTATGAATTTGGGTTCTCAAATAAAAAGTAATAGCGTTCACTTAACTTATTTAAATCCCTTATGGTTGTGGCTCTCTGTGAGTGTTGGAGACGGCAGTGTAAGTAATGATGATAAATAAAGACAACAAGCAGGAAACGGTAACAGCTTCCTTTATTTAATTACTGTCAAACTGAATGACTAGAGCTAAACGTACCATTCACCACATGCAGCAATTCATACATCGGTATCATTAACACTTTCTGGTGTCATGTGTTAATAATAAAAAAAATAACAACCCTTTTTAATCTCACCTGAATAATTTGTTTCACATTTTCACCCTATAACCCTTTCTGTTTTGAATGCATGGCTGAAAGACTAAATCTTAAAACACACACTAAATCTTGAAACACACACGCATTTAGTGCTCTGGAGCAGGGCTGTCAAAGCTTTTATAAGGAAGTTCAATCTTTTTGATAAATATACATCAACAGATGTTTGGGATGAAGCATTTTCAGCCTGTTCAGAGGGAAGAACAGTGTAGGGCTAGGGTTTGATTCACCATGTCAGCGGTCTATCTGAAGGCATCCTTGAGCAAGAAGCCACTAACTGCTACTTAATGATATGTATCTGAACTCAGTGACAACAATAGCGTCTTCTAAAAGGCATGTCTCCTGATGTCACCCGACACAAGAGCTTCACTAATGTAGGATTAGTTTGAAAGATCTGGAATTGGTTAAGAAAGAATTTCTTAATTTCTTCATTGTCATTATGTTATCTACCTCTTAAACAACTCAAAGTTATTGTATAATGACCATTTGACTTCAAGGATTGGGCATATACTAACTGATGTAGGCAACTAGGCATACAGTATATAAAGCAATAAAGGGTTTAGAACTACATCAAACTTATTTTCTGACTATTCAATATCTCCCACGAGAATGTACTGGCTGAACTGCGTACTTCTTTAATTATTGTGACTCCCAGATACTCAAAGGTATCTCTGAAAAGACTAAATAACTTAGACAATCATGTCTTATCAGACAGAGCATAATAAACTCATACGTGTGAGATCATAACATGACACTAAAAACCTGGAGAGTAAACTTCTCATGACTATTAATTAATAAAAAAAACATGATGTATGAACCCGAAGAAGGAACTTGGATTGTAAAACTTCCTATTAACAGATCCTGTATGATTCAAGATCACGTATCAGTGGACCGTGTGTGGGTACAGGGATTCTGTTCAGCAACCATTCTCTCGGATGAAGCTCTGTGGGAAACTAATTTGATGTATTTAGTTTAGATTATCACCAGCTGACATTAACAAGATTAATTATAGTGCACTGCAGACATTTGTTCATTGAGATCTAAAGGCTTTATTAAGCAAGAAATAATCTCCCCAAATTAAGTTCCCTGAGTATATTTGTCATTTACTGTAATTACAAAGCAATCTTAAATATAAAAACTGCTCATCTTTTGAAGTTCCAAATGGTAATCCGTTTCCTAAATCTTAAAATAAGTTCTAATTAGCAAATGAGTTTGAAAAAACATGTCTGCTTGAACCGCGCAGTGCAAAAAGAGCTCCCTACACTAGAAACATTTTGGTTCTGTGCATAGGAATTGGGCGTTCTTCCACATCATCACATGATAATATTCACATAATAACGTAATGTGGAATATAAGAAACAAAGAAAAAAGCTTGACAATGTATTTTGCATTGACGCATTTCAACTGTGATGCCTTCAGAGAAGCATGTTAATACACCAGAAGAATGCAAGCATGTATTTATTATTATTATTAATAATAATAATATATATAATATAGTACTAATAATAAATAATATAAATAATAATGAAATGTATATAGCGCTTAATATGGTACTCTAAGACGCTTTACATATTGCCCTATCAAAACTATGTAACAGACATATACTGTATTAAGACAGACTAGGATTAAAAGATAAACAGAGGTTTGAACATGAAGTATAAGGTGGGTTAGTGGGAGCTTGTCTAAAAAGGTATGTTTGGAGTGCAGATTTGAAAGAAGAGAGGGTTGGGGAGACTTTGATGTGGGAGGGGAGTGAATCCAAAGGGTGGGGGCTGCAACTGAGAAGGCCCGATCACCCCAAGTCCGGCACTTAGTCCGGGGGGCTTGTAGCAGGTTGGCAGAGATGGACCTGAGGAATCGGGAGGGGGCGAGGTGATGGAGGAGGTCGGGAGGGGGCGAGGTGATGGAGGAGGTCGGCCAGGTAGGGTGGGGGGGGGGGGGGGGGGGGGGCTAGGGCTGTTGAGGGCCTTGTCGGTGATGAGTAGGATTTTGAAGTTGATTCAGTGTTTAACTGGAAGCCAATGGAGTTCACGGAGGACAGGTGTGATGTCTTCTCTGGAGCGGGTACCAGTGAGGAGGCGCGCAGCTGAGTTCTGGAGGAACTCAGTACATCATTTAGTAATAATGGGTACGATACGAGTACATTCGATCAATCGTTTATCGTCGTAGACGTGCCTCGTCGATCTTTTTTCAGAACCTTTTTTCCCCCTCACAGGGCAGGCACGTCATAACCACTCGTTGGCTCCATTTATTAAACGTAGTCTATGTACAAAATATAAAACAAATAAATATATTGATAGAACCTACACAGTGGCTTTGAGCTTGTGCACGAAACAGGCCCAATTCTCCATGACGATCAACATATACCAAACAAAATTGCGTCCACTACTTAAGTCAGTTGTGACGTAAATGGGCATCGCACTGGTGAAAAAGACCTTTCACCCCATAACCTCCTACAGCCAGTGAAGATGTGTGTATGCTGCATCCTTTTGACCCATAACCTCCTACAGCCAGTGAAGATGTGTGCATCCTTCATCCTATCGGTAAAATACCCTTTGTATTTGGAGGATTCAATTATAATGCCAGTTTTGCCAAATGGGTATAGTTTAATTGTATAATGTTAAAATATAAAGAAATAGAAAGGTTTGCTGCTGGATAACAAGAGAGCTGAACTCTTGAGAAACATCTGCTAACATGCAGGATTTCAAATGAAGAACCAGGAAGAATAATCGGCTGAACACACAAGAACATTCAGTTGGATTAAGGGCCACTGCAACTGGGGGATAGTTGATGGGATGGACTATTGTGATTATGGTTACAACTGTAAATACCTTACATATATTTGTAAATATTTTGTAAATATGTGAAATATAACATTTCTAAAAATATGTGTCTGAGTGTGTGTGTGTGTGTGTGTGTGTGTGTGTGTGTGTGTGTGTGTGTGTGTGTGTGTGTGTGTGTGTGTGTGTGTGTGTGTGTGTGTGTGTGTGTGTGTGTGTGTGTGTGTGTGTGTGTGTGTGTGTGTGTGTGTCAATAAAACCGACACAGACACACTGAGGAATCAGGCCCTAACACAAACCCAGGGTAGAGTTCCTGAGTGAAGGTGGACTGGAAGGTGTGGATGTGTGTCAGTGTGTCTGAGGACCCTCCTACATCTGGGGACACTCTGTAGAAGGAAAGAGTGCCAGCAGGCCGGTCCAGATACACTCCTACTCTGTTAGAGCCAGCGGGGGGCAGACATATCTCTTTTCCACTATTGTTGTACCGGGGAATGTAAACACCATCATCAGAACATTGAAGACTCCAGGACGTGTTCTTCCCTCCAAGCCTGCTGTCATTAGCCCTTCCTTTCCTTGTGATTTCTCTGTATGTCACTCCTATAGAAACACGTCCTTCCCTCTCTACCTCCCAGTAACAGCGGCCAGTAAGACCCTCTCTACACAGCACCTGGGACCGGGCATCAAATCTCTCTGGGTGATCCGGATACGACTGGTCCCCTCCAACCATCGTCACCTTTCTGTGGTCCTCAGACAGATAGAGTCGTCTGTGGGCTGTGTTTGGGTCCAGTGTGAGTTCACAGGCATCTGAGGGAGAACCAGACATTAGGCTGCGGAATTATTATAATTACAATAAAATATGTATTATTATTAGTATTACTAATAACACCATTGCCTACATAAAGTTTAACCTCCCCATTTCAGAGCTGAAGCATAGTGGACAAGCTGATCTTTTCAGCCCGAGATGTGAGAGATTCCCGTCACTCATCTACCATTTAAATTGTTCAGCCAAACCAAAAATGTGATAAAAAGGTGGTTCCTTAGGGCTCCCTGGTTAACAGGTGAGCAGAATTAAAGCAGATGTACTTCAGAAGTACACTGTGTGTGTGAGTGTGAGTGTGAGTGCGTGTGCGTGTGCGTGCGTGCGTGCGTGTGTGTGTATGTGTGTGCTTAATGCTTGAGCTCTGATGTGTGTAAGCTTTAATATTAATACCATTCTTGTTTAATCTGTGGGAAATACTCCTATCATTATAATAATCTTATTATGAATGTGTTGTTATGTATAATAGAATGACAGTAGTGATAACAAAAACGTGTTAGTAATTATAACTAATAATAAGGAGGATGATAATACTATAAATAATAGTTGTTTATATATTAGAATATATTTATAATATATATATACATCATATCATAGACTTATAATTACTATTAATAATGGGTAGGTCGACCCTTTGTGTCTTACAAAGTGATCATTTGTGGGTTGTTTTAACTTGAATTTAGCAAATAAATAAATCTGACATTCTCTGCAACTTCAAGCAAAAAACCTCTTTCATAGTAGTCAATTTATGGGATGAATCAAACAACACATGACTGAAAGGCCAGAGTCTCCATTGGGACCCATTGTAATATAAACAGGGGGGCATCAGGCATAAATCCCCTGTGCTCAACAAGTATATTTTCAATCTATTAAGAATTTTACGTCTGTTAAACAAGAACCACGTAACAGATAAGACTTTACATTTGACGTCATTATGCTCAACAGAAGTTAATGAGACAAAGCGAAAACATATGAAAACGGGTGTAAAACTAAAACTGTTGAATCCCGACAAGTATAAATGATATTGAAAATCTGTTAAGATAAGTATAGAGATCAAAATGTGATGTTTTAGTGAAAAAGTATCTTCAAAGGTTAGGAGGAAAAAAATAATTGGTCAGTTACATAGTTTGTAGAGAACAATAGAGAAACAATGCAGCCTAAGAAGAACATAAGATGAGCGCTGCTGAGCAGCACTCAGCTAATTGACCCATAACACGTTCATTTTGACAGACTTGATTTGGATCGTGAACAATATAAATATTCATAAGAAACGTGATGTCAAGCATCATTTTCATCATTGTGTTGCGATGACACTCACACTTTTTTAGAGCTGATTTCAGGTCAGGCACCTTCTTCATCTCCATGTCCAGTGTCTCCTTCAGCTGATCCAGAGAACTCCTCAAGGTCCCTATATATGATGGATGACGGACCTCCACCGTTGTCCAGTCCCTGGTGGGTGGAGGATTCTTCAGGGACATGAAGCTCTGGAGGAAGAAGAGGTGGTCTTCACTGTGTGAAAACTGCGTCACCTCTGAGCTTTTATTGGTCAGCTCTTCTATTTCCTGCTCAAGTTCTTTGATGAGGCCTTCAGCTTGTTCCTCTGTTGATTTCAGCTTCTCTTTTACCATTTCGTTGAGATCATCACGACACTTTTCAATACAGTGCAGCAGTGCGTTGAGGACCTCCTCACCGTCGGCAATCTCCCTGTCTGCATCTGCTTTGATGAGTCTTACTGTGTCTTGGATCTCCTGAATCTTTTGTTGTCTCTCCGTGATCATCTGCTGAACTTCAGACTCCACCTCTCCCAGCTGGGCCATCTTAACTTCATATTCCTCCTTTAACGGCACAACAGGATGGGACTTGTGGTCCATCGCTGTGCAGAACAGACACAGACACACCTGTTCCATCTGGCAGAATTGCTTCAGAAGTTGATTGTGTTTCTTACACATCCTGGCTTCCAGATGGTTCATAGGCTCGACCAGTTGATGTCTCTTCAGAACTGCAACTCTCTGATGAGGCTCCAGGTGGGTTTGGCAGTAGGAGATAAAACACACTAGGCAGGACTTCACGGCCTTCAGCTGGGACCCAGTACAGACGTCACAGGGAACTTCTCCTGGTTCAACACAAGGCTGCTCTTTAACTCGTATGAACGTTCTAAACTGATCAACCATGTCTGAAAAGAGGGTATTGACCCGTAAATCAGGTCTTATTTGGAAAATCTCGTTGCAAACAGGACATTTGTACTGATCTTTTTCATCCCAGAACGTTGTAATACAGGTTCTGCAGAAGTTGTGTCCACATGGTGTGGAGACTGGGCTGCTGAACACATCGAGACAGATGGAACATGAAAAGTTCTCCTCAGACCAGGAAATGTTAGAAGTGGCCATTCCTAGAAAACATTTGAATTTTTCAGTTAAAAAGAGTGCCTTCGTTTTTTCATAATGTGTTTAAAAGTTAAATAAAAAAAAGAAGTCATTATAATGTTTGAATTTATGCATAATACATATTTTTGTTTCAAACAGAACAGGCAGGTGCAACATGGGACCCCAGACATGTCAGATTTATCAGGATTTTGGGTCCATGTGTAAATGTTATTTTACCTTGGTCACTATCAGATATGTGTTAAAACATGGTACGAATGTGTCAAAAAACATTTGGTTTTGGTACACAGCCTCAACTCCCACATATAAAACAGCTGAGTATTACAACCTTACACTATCAGAGTTCGGATGTAGGAACTGTGTGGAGCATCATCTACAATGTTGATGATTAACCCAGTCTCACACCAAAATGCGTACCAACTACGTCCACAGCAGAAAACAGTAGTTTTACAATAAAGGCTCTAAAAATGTGAGATGCCTACGTTTTCTTGGCCTATTATTTTCAATGGGCCTGCGTCCTCCACGTCAAGGGACTGTTATGTTTCTGTCTGCAAAAACAAACAAATAGGTTGTCATATTAGTGGTAATGCAATATTATGATATTCATTTAGCTTTAAAAAAAAATATATTTTCATAAAATTCATTCATTGAATATGACTTTAGTTCTTGCGAAAACTTATTTCAGAAAAGAAAATTGTTGGAATATTACATTTTCTATCGTTGCTATGGTGGTTGACGCTGATATCGCTGAAATATCCTATATTTTTTCTGTATTAAATTGCGTTTTGATAAGGGTTCTAGTAAGATATGTGCCTGTTATTGTCCTAAAAGTCGAGCAACAGGATGACTTTTAGGACAATAACAGGACGCAAGAGGACTAAGTGGTCAAGGACACCAACAAGTGAGCTATAGACCTGGGGTGGTGCAGGCTCCTTTACACCTTTTGACATAGACTTGTCCAGCAGGCCAGTTGTGTTTGCATGCCTTCAGGTACAAATTTCTACTTTATTCTACTGTTGGAGGTCACGCCCCTTTTCCCCCCCTTTCAGGCTAGAGAGGCCAAAATGCACATTCTCCTTTGTCCCCCAAATGACATCTCCAAGATTTAGACTCCTAGTGCTTACAAAAATATAACTTTGGCCCGCAATAGCTAGTTGATCAGAATGTGGTGTTAAAGGCAGGTTTTGGAGATAGGAAAGTCCTACCGCCCTTGTACTTGACAACCTTATTTTAGGACCTCAATGGGACCGCCACATCAAACCTTGGCCCCCTCAGGCCCCGGGTCAGAGAGGGGAGTCGATTGGTTTAGGGTTAGGGTTACAGTTATGGTCCACCTTAGGTCCACCACTAGACTGGGTGCCCCCGGCCCATTCTGCCGGCGATTTGAATTCACCCTGCACAAGGGTCGGAGAAGAGCAATACATTTCTTTCTGCTTCCGATACGCTTTTGCAGGAGCCAATCACCAAGCTGGCTTTCTCCCCTGCTGCGCTATTGGCTGGTTTTACCCAATAAAAACAGGGCAGCGACGGCAAGCAGCCAAATGCCTACAAAGTCATTTGAACTAGGCCCGCGTTGATCACAACTCTTGTGCTGAAGAAAATAGCCTGATTCTAGGCCCTAATGGCCTGATTCTAGGCTCCCATTAATGGCTTGTTTATTTACATCTTTGTATGACCTCTCAGGGAGGGATTACATCACTTCCGGTTGGACTAGGACCACCAAATTCATAATCTTGTAAATCCTTTATGCCCTCTTTCGTATAAAAAAGACCTGATGTCTTTAGCTGATTCCCAAGGGTACTAGACTACTCGATCACCCACCAATTCCAACACTTCCGGTTGGACTAGAGCCTCCAAACATATGATTCTAGTATAGTTTAATGCCCTCATTCATATAGAAGTGGTCAAGAGGAGTAAATGCCCCCACCCTATAATCTGGGACCGGGGGGTCCTGGCTGGGTGCCATGCCGTAATTCCGACGCCTCTTTGTTCCGACGTCTCAATGTTCCGAAAAATTTCCCATTAGATCGACATGCCACTATTCCGACGGTTCAATGTTCCGAAAACGAAACCCATTGGTCCGAAGGTCCGTTAGTCCGACTTCTCAAAAACGAGGCGCATTAGGCCGACGGTTCAATATGCCGAATAGGAAAAAGAGTTTTATACCTCGCTTGCTCCCTATCTCTCTCACTCTCTCTCTCAACGATTTAAAGATAGCCTCTTACAATACGTTAGAATGGACCCAAAGTAGGCCTATGTGATTGATACAGTCTGGTTCGGCTTTCGCTTGCTATCGGTAGGCTATTTAGTATGACTTCTCAGCATTACGTCTTTCTTGTGTTAGGCGCACATGGCTAATTTGCATACGTGCACAGGATTGGCTGGCTCTGCCAGCCAAATAATATAACATATTTAATTATCATTCTATCTGTCTATCTATCAACGCATGGGTCTAGTTTTAATGTGATGTATTTTCCATTCAGATTTGTTTTCTCCCTTGTTCTGTGTGGTCTTGTAGGCTATACTGTGTGAGCCGAATCACCTAAATGGATTCCCGACGTGTAGTTTGGTATTAATAAAGACTTGGCTATTTATCTATCTAGGTTATAAGCAAACAATCATACGCCGAAGGCGAAGTGAATAGGGGGGAATAGCCCCCGAGCCCGAAGGTCTATTTGTTATCAGCTGACAAATTGCGATGAAAACAATATCGAGTTTGAGATGTCAATCATGGGATATTGCCCAATATCCCGAGATAACGAACCAATCAAATTGCGCCATCTTAGGAGGTTCACGTGTAGCATATACTAACTATATATAATATATCTATGTATTTATCTATGAATCTGTGCATTCTGGGAGAAATTAGAAGCTATCGCAAAACGCTCAAATATTACCTACTTTTTCGTATTAAATTCCGTTTTGTGATACCTAACAACATTAAATACAATGGATAACAGTTAAAATATTTATTACCAACAAGCAAATTCGAAAAAAATAAACCCTGCAGACCCATGCGTTGATAGATAGACAGATAGAATGATAATTAAATATGTTATATTATTTGGCTGGCGGAGCCAGCCAATCCTGTGCACGTATGCAAATTAGCCATGTGCGCCTAACACAAGAAAGACGTAATGCTGAGAAGTCATACTAAATACCGATAGCAAGCGAAAGCCGAACCAGACTGTTTCAATCACATACTTTGGGTCCATTCTAACTTATTGTAAGAGGCTATCTTTAAATCGTTGAGAGAGAGAGTGAGAGAGATAGGGAGCGAGCGAGGTATAAAACTCTTTTTCCTATTCGGCATATTGAACCGTCGGCCTAATGCGCCTCGTTTTTGAGAAGTCGGACTAACGGACCTTCGGACCAATGGGTTTCGTTTTCGGAACATTGAACCGTCGGAATAGTGGCATGTCGATCTAATGGGAAATTTTTCGGAACATTGAGACGTCGGAACAAAGAGGCGTCGGAATTACGAGCAGGCCCCCCTGGCTGTCACCCATAGGCCACGGTAACTTGTCCTTGGACACACACACACACACACACACACACACACACACACACACACACACACACACACACACACACACACACACACACACACACACACACACACACACACACACACACACACACACACACACTATGGGAAGACACATACACACACACAGAGACAATTGAATAGCATACTTGACTCTTGCGTCTTCTCATACGCTCAATATTGTGGTTGATGATTGAGATAATTCAGATAGATTCCATTTTACATCTTTAGAAATGAAACAACTATTAATCTGGCTCTTCATTCCTTTACTGGTTCTTCGTCCTTCATTCCTAACCTCTTACACATGAGGGTTTATTGCCTCGGTGGCACTCGGGAGGCACTGTTCTGTCTGGCGCACCTTAGAATATCTGCCAGCGGAGCTTAGTTTACAACAAAACAAAACAATGTATGGCAGCTAAACTGTCACATGCCGTTATGTCATCAAAACCCAATTTAAAGCAGAATCTATATCAAAATATTGCCACTAAGAATATGTCTTAGTGGCATCAATATTGTTTGCTTTTGCAAACTTTTGACGACTTGTTACGTGACGTTTAGACCTATAGAAAAGATTAGGCGTACGCATCTCACATTTTTAGAGCCGGTATTGTAAAACCATTACATTTTCCCGGGTTGACGAAAGTAGTTATAGCCTACTACATTTTGATGTGAGACTGGATTAAGGTGACACATAGCTATTGGAAAATAAGTGTCACTCCATACTTCATGACCATTATGCACTTCCTCATGATGTATATGACATCCAAACCTAATCTGTGATAAGACGTAGGCCTACCTTCACTGACAAAGATGGCCAACGTCATGACTACTACTAATAATGATGATAACAACTTTGCATTATAATATCATCGAATAATAATATTGATAATAATGATAATGATACCAATAATGCAAAGATTAACTGTGAATACCTTATATTCTTATTAATGATAATACAGTTTACGCCCAGCTGAACGGTTCTGGTTCCGATCCCCAAGGTATGCAGCCTAACCTGACGGCCTCATAGAGCAACGTGCACCCTAAGCCCTACCTGTTCTTGAGGTCCACTTTGGATAAAGTATCTGCTTAAATATTAATTAATTAAATACTAGTATATTTTTGACAAATAGCAGTGCGCCCAATTATCTTCATTAAAAACAGTGATACGATTCCAGTAGGCTACAGTTTAGTTATTGTTAATAAACAGGTTTTTTTTACCGCAATCAATGCTTATTTAAATCAACCTATTGAGATGATATTCAGGCGATACATATTTATGACATATGATGGATCAGAGTTGACTACAGTACCTTTGTCTTCTTCCTGCTGTCATAAAGTGAGCCACACCAAACCGTCTGACTCATTACAAGGAAACAATGTTGTGAACCAACCAGTTGGACCAGTTCCCTGCCCACACACACAGTTTGAGGTGTGTTTAATACTGGAATTGGAAGTCTATGGCAGCCCATAGAACGCCTTGGTCAAATGTTGTGAAATTTGGCACACTGATTCCGGATAGTCCCATGATCCCTCACAACAAATTTGTGGTCGCTACCTCGTGAGCTCTAGAGCCACCAACAGGTCAAAGTTGGACATTCATGTTTATAACTTTTGACCCATTAATCTAATATTCACAAACAAGGTATCATTGGTATCCTTGTGCCATGCCGAGTTCAACGTCGTTTTGCGCCATGATGGATTTTCCGCCATCTTGGTCTATGTCAAAAACCTTCAACTTGTACATATAACCCAACTTGGTTATGCTCTGTAATTAATGAAGCTGTGTTTTAACTTCTCTCTCTTCACATTAGTATATTTCAAACGTATTGTCAATGTCTGGTGATACTATCAAGCAAATGCATATAGCTAATCAATTGTGATATGAGGCCACAAATTCTGTCTAATCTTCATGGAACTTGTCCGATATGAAATGAACATTTAAAATTGGAGTCTCTATAGGTGAAAAATTGAGGAAGGAAATAGGTCCCAAAGTTTGTAGAGAATAATAAAGAAATAAGGAAGAAAGAACGAAAGAAACAATAAAACTTAAGAAGAATATGAAAATGCAATAACTTCTTATTTAGGAAAACTTGGGGAAACAGTGATAGAATACCAAGCAAAGTGGATAAAGGAAGTGACAAGTTAATTAATTAGTTTTAATTTGACTGTGTATTATTATTGTTTTATTTAGTTATAAATATTTATTTAGGTTTATTCGGGATGTCATGGAGACATACTTCACTACCCATAATCCTTAAGGGTAACATCGCTGTTACCTTGGAAAGGGTTGGCATTTGAATTATTTCTACCACTCATTGTCATTTACGTTGACCAAAACATGATTTCCCTCTCTGAAATGCTGTGTTTTGTTGAGATGAAGCTGATAGGGCCCAAAGGGGAGAAAATCAAAGAAAATTAGGCCAGGTAGGCCTACTTGAGTGCAGTGTTTGTGAGGGCCAGCTCTAGGTTTCTATCAGGGCCAGTATGAGAGAAAAGACATAAAGGGTTGTGGTCAATTTTGTCAGGCTGGCTAATTAGGTAGCTAACATGAGTCTCTATGAAGGTACGTGAGTCTTAATAATTATGCTGTAATCATGCCGCAGGAATATAAAAAAATGCAATTATATAGCAGAAAACGACATGTCTAGCTACCAAGTTAATACTGACAACAACAAGGATTTATGGAAAGTTTGAGAACAATAAGTGAGCTGTAAATGAAATGAGCTGCCAATGGTGAAAAGATGAATTGGTGCAAGAGACGATAGCTAACATTAGCTTATTGGAACAGCTCTAAACAGTGTTTAAAAGGTAAATGAAGAATATATGGAAAGTATAAATAATATGCAAAATATTGTAGTATACTATTATAATGGTATAATAGCGACATATAGAAGTGTGCTGCTAGGATAACCAACAGAGAGCTGAGCTCTGGGGAATCATCGGCTAAACATGGAGCATTTCAAATCAAACAGGAAGAACCATCGGCTGAACACACAAGAACATTTAGTTGGATCAACTTGAGTTGTTTATCCCGATTATACTTCATTAACAAACATTTATTTTGTAACCGGTTGAAATAAGAGTCTGTTTTGGTGGCATGTTTGCTTCCGATGAGTTAACAGCTAACAATCAGTAATGTAATTAATGGTTATTAGAAACACCTATAATAGAAACACCTATAGCCGAGTGATACATGTTTAGTAAAAAGTCCCAGTGCTGTAATTCTCGATAACAGAACTCACTCTGGTCAGATAAAATTACTTGTTCGGAACTTACTGGTATAATTACAATCAATCAACATTTAACATAAACATAGCATCTTTGATTTCATCTTTGTAAGACCTGCTTAGTGAACCGGGGTGCTAATGGTCCGATGGGACTGAGAGGGTGAAGAGCCACTGCATCCGGGGGAGTCAGTTAGAAGCAGGTGGCTGACGTGTGTAGCTACTGCACCTTGTACTCCTTTTGCATATCATTCAAAGCATAATTGCCTTAGTCATATTTTGGCCAAATTGTGATCTAACCTAACTCTTCTCTCCTAACGCTGCTGATTCACTGTGCCTCATTGGCTGTATCCTAAGCCAATCAGAGTTTTCATACGCCGTTTAACATTCCGTAATCACTATCTGCTTAAGTTGTGTGTTTGACTTTTTATGTTTTTGACACTAAATACAAGATAAACCTTAAATATGACTATGGAAATGATGCTATGAGGCTAAATACATGTTTTGTAGTTCAGTTCTGGGAGTCAGAACTCAACACACTTGCTGTTGTAGCTGAGCCATTCTCATTTTGTTAGTTACCCCTGGGAACTTTACTTGACAAAGTGTTTAGGTGTGTGTGTGTGTGTGTGTGTGTGTGTGTGTGTGTGTGTGTGTGTGTGTGTGTGTGTGTGTGTGTGTGTGTGTGTGTGTGTGTGTGTGTGTGTGTGTGTGTGTGTGTGTGTGTCAATAAAACCGACACAGACACACTGAGGAATCAGGCCCTAACACAAACCCAGGGTAGAGGTCCTGGGTGAAGGTGGACTGGAAGGTGTGGATGTGTGTCAGTGTGTCTGAGGACCCTCCTACATCTGGGGACACTCTGTAGAAGGACAGAGTGCCAGCAGGCCGGTCCAGATACACTCCTACTCTGTTAGAGCCAGCTGGGGGGAGACGTATCTCTGTTACACTATTGTTGTACCGGGAAATGTAAACACCATCATCAGAACATTGAAGACTCCAGGACGTGTTCTTCCCTCCAAGCCTGCTGTCATTACCACTTCCTTTCCTTGTGATTCCTCTGTATGTCACTCCTATAGAAACATGTCCTTCCCTCTCTACCTCCCAGTAACAGCGGCCAGTCAGACCCTCTCTACACAGAACCTGGGACCGGGCATCAAATCTCTCTGGGTGATCCGGATACGACTGGTCCCCTCCAACCATCGTCACCTTTCTGTGGTCCTCAGACAGATAGAGTCGTCTGTGGGCTGTGTTTGGGTCCAGTGTGAGTTCACAGGCATCTGAGGGAGAACCAGACATTAGGCTGCGGAATTATTATAATTACAATAAAATATGCATTATTATTAGTATTACTATTAACACCATTGCCACATATAAACCTCCCCATATCAGAGCTGAAGCATAGTGGGCAAGCAGATATTTTCAGCCTGAGGTGTGTGAGATTCCCGTCACTCATCTACCATGTAAATTGTTCAGCCAAACAAAAACGTGGCATAATGTGGTTCCTTAGGGCTCCCTGGTTAACTTGTGAGTAGAATGAAAGCAGACTTCAGACGTGCACTGTGTGTGTGTGTGTGTGTGTGTGTAATAAAAATAAATAGGCAGGAAACGCCGTCAGCATCCCAGTGGTGAGAAAAAACATTGCACCGTGGACCTCTGGGAGTGAGGTCAAGTGAGGTCTAAATCACGAAACTGAGGTTCATCCTTTCAAAGTAATGTACGTTCGGAATAAAAGTAACAAATGTAAAAGGATTTAATTGAAAGCTAGAGAGTCAACAATTCTCTTTATATTTATTTTTTTTTGTTTAAATTAATATTGGTATAATAATTAAAAAAAAAAAAAAAATGTTTTAATTTAATTAATTTACTTACATCTGTATGTCATTGCGGGCCGCCAGGAATGTTTCTGCGGTTGGCCATTGGCCCGCGGGCCGCACTTTGAGAACCAATGGTCTAATAGAATGACAGGAGTGATAACAAAACAAAATGTTAGTAATTTTAACTAATAATGAGGATGATTATAATATAAATAACAGTAGTTTATAGAATATATTAATATATATCATACACATTTATTACAAGGCTCTTCTCAATTCCGTGGAACGCTCCGTTCACTTGCATGGGCCCTTCAAAATTTCAGGCGGTGAATTATATTTGATAATTCACCGTTGCTAAGTATAATTGACCGCTGTCAAGGAAAGTGGATTTTTTGCGGTCTTTCGTATCACTCCCCAAGTAGTCCGGTAAGTTATTAACCCCAGCGTACTTGATTGCTAAGCCACGTCAACGTCTTTGGCGGACTATTTATCTGCTGATCAACACTACGAATGCTGTTAAAAAATAAATTTTAAAAAGACAAAAAACATTTTCTTTTGTTTTCGGCAAGTAGCCGTGTAGTAAGCTTCGCATCGGTGTCCGGTTCGCCCTGTCGGGGCTTATTTTCCCGTTAATGAGCGGCATTCTATACATTATCCCTTACATAATTACTATTAATAAAGGATTCGTCGACCCATTGTCTCTCACAAAGTGATGGTGAACATTTGTGGGTTGTTTTAACTTGAATTTAGAAAGTTATCAATCTGACATTCTATGCAACTTCCAGCCAAAAAACTATTTCATAGTGGTAGATTTATAGGATGAATTAAAAAACCTTTTCTAAAATAGTACACTGAAAGGCCAGAGTCTCCATTGGGACCCATTGAAATATAAACAGGGGGTCGTCACGCATAAATCCCCTGTGCTCAACAAGTGTATTTTCAATCAATTGCTCATGTCTGCTATAATAATAATTTCCCCCTAAGACTTTACATTTGACGTAATCACACTCAAAGTCTAATGAGACAAAGTGAAAACATATGAAAACGGGTGTAAAACTAAAACTGTTGAATCCCAACAAGTATAAATGATATCGTCAAATCTGTTCAGATAAGTATTCAGATCAAAATGCGATGTTTTAGTGGATACGTATATTCAAAGATTAGAAAGAAAAGAAAAAAAAAATTGGGTCTGAAGAAGTTTAAATCTTACAGAAATTGATTTCTATTATAAAATATTTGATTGAAATATTATTTTTGCAAGTATAAATTATTTTAAAAAATTGGTCAGTGCCAAAGTTTGTAGAGAATAATCAAGAAACAATGCAGCCTAAGAACATAAAATGAACGGTGCTGAGCAGCTCTCAGCTAATTGACCCAAAAAATAACACGTTAATTTTGACAGACTTGATTTGGCTCGCGGACAATACACATTTTCATAAGAAACATGATGTCAAGCATCATTTTCATCATTGTGTTGTGATGACACTTACACTTAGTTAGAGTTGATTTCAAGACAGGCAGCTGCTCCATATCCATGTTCAGTGTTTCCTCCAGCTGATCCAGGGATCTCCTCAAGGTCTCTAAGAATGACGGAGAATGGAACTCCACCGTTGTCCAGTCCCTGGTGGGTGGAGGATTCCTCGGTGTTCTAAAGGTCTGGAGGAAGTGGAGGTGGTCTTCAGTGTGTGAGAGCTGCTTCACCTCTGCACTTCTATTGGTCAGCTCTTCTATTTCCTGCTCCAGCTCCTTGATGAGGCCTTCAGCTTGTTCCTCTGTGGATGTCAGTTCCTCTTTTATAGTTTGGTTGAGATTATCATGGCACTTTTCAATGCAGCATATCAGAGCAGTGAAAACCTGCACACCATCGGCTATTGCTCTGTCTGCGTCCGCTCTGCTGCATTTGAATGTGTCTGTGATCTCCTGGATCTTTCGTTGTCTCTCCTGGATCATCTGCTGAACTTCAGACTCTATCTTCCTCAGCTTGGCTCTCTTTACTTCATATTCCTCCTTTAGGGGTACAACAGGATGGGACTTGTGGTCCATCTCTGTGCAGGACAGACACACACACACCTGTTCAGTATGGCAATAGAGCTCCAGAAGCTGTTTATGTTTCTTACACATCCGGTCTTCCAGACGGTCCATAGGCTCGACCAGCTGATGTTTCTTCAGAACGGAAACTCTCTGATGAGGCTCCAGGTGGGTTTGGCAGTAGGAGATAAGACACACTAGGCAGGACTTCAAAGCCTTCTGCTGGGTCCCAGTACAGACGTCACAGGGAACTTCTCCTGGTCCAACACAAGGCTGCTCTTTTACCAGTACAGACTTTCTATAGTGATCAACCATCTCTGATATGAAGGTATTCACCTGTAAATCAGGTCTTGTGGGAAAATTCTGGTTGCAAACAGGACATTTGTGCTGGTCTTTGCCATCCCAGAACTTTGTAATACAGGTTTGGCAGAAGTTGTGTCCACATGGTGTGGAAACTGGGCTGCTGAACACATCGAGACAGATGGAACATGAAAAGTTCTCCTCAGACCAGGATGTATTGGAAGAGGCCATTCCTAGAAAACGTTTTAGTTAAAAAACGATCCAAATCACGATCACACAATTTTGGTGTTTTTTATAAACAATTTGTAAATACTACTTTATAAAACATACATAATAATATTAACAAGAATTAGAAGAATAATACATATTCTGTAAATATGCATCACATTGGTGGTGAGACAGACTTACTTTACATTTTTAAAGATTTCAGAACAGAATTACGATCAATTAGTAGGGATAGTATAAAGTACACAGATTATAATGATAGTTATCTATTTATGTATCTTTCAATGTGTAGTAACTTAAATACATATCTTAACATGTTGTGGACTCTGTTTAATATAGTAATTATAGTTTTACATAGTTAGACAATAAGAATATTCTAAAGAGAATATGACATTAAGCAAACCGTACCTAATCTCCTCCAGGATGACAATCTGTGCTGTCCCGTGTCGTATGAAAATAAATAAGTAAAAACACAAGGAAATAAAGATCTGAAGATTAAAGAAATTCTGGTGTTCACCAAAAACAAAACATAAGTCTTTGGAAAAGAGACAGAACATTAAAAAGGGCCTCTAAGGTGGTAAAGGTAAAGATCGCGCCGCTGGGCTCCTCAGCGTGGAAGACAGATGAAATGAGGAAGCAGACTTTGAACGACAGCAGGTATTTGTCAGGGCTTGGCTCCCACCAGAACACACAACCATAAGTTTATCAAGTGACAAGATAAGAGGTTTGATGAAGCCCATTTAAAGCTATTAAGCCAACATGACGAAAACGATGAATCAAACATACAAGTGTCAGCTTTCAAAGTGTATCCATACTGTCAGAAACGGAGCGGAGCGAGCCAGGACACAGAGCAGGTACTGAGAAATTGATGTCTGTTGAGGTCCTTAAAATAATCAATGCTTAATTTAGGATGATAATGGTTTGTTGGGATTACTGTTGGTTGTGCGTCACTGCACTCAAACATGGGAATTACATACTCAAACTGTGTGTGTACACACACACACACACACACACACACACACACACACACACACACACACACACACACACACACACACACACACACACACACACACACACACACACACACACACACACACGGAAGGGCATTATGTCACAAAGATTATATTTGGTCTTAATCAGGCCAATTCCAAAACTAATAACAAAGCAAAGTGAATAAAATAAAATATACATAAATATGATGACAGCACAGCCAAAAGAATTCTTTAACATTTACCTGTGCTAAAAGATAAAGTAAAAAAATTAATTCAGATTGCACAATGAAACTAACAGGACAAAGAAAAAGTTGCATAGGTAACAAAGCCTTCAATATGTAAGCTTTATTATGTGTATTTTTCAAGACAATGTCTGTTTGATTACATTTTGCGGAGCCATATCTTGTGGTTTCAGTCATACAGAAAATAAAACAATGTTTGACTCGGGTTGATCAGAGAGGTCTGTACAAGTTGGTCTGTATGACAAATTGTTTTTCTTTTTAATTTACTTCCATTAACAACCGTGTCACACACAAATGCTATCTGGGAATCTGAGTGAATGATCACCTCTAATCAGACAGGAGTCATGCTCCTTAGATGCAAGGTTAGGGCTACAAACTAATTTTCTGGCAAGGTCTATGGACCCCTGAAGTAGTCTTGGCCACCCCATGTGACCAAGCTACTATTCGATACCCTAAACCCAGAATAAACTGGAACCAGAACCTGCTATATCAAATCTTGAAATTTTGAATTAAACACCGTTAACCCCCCCCCCACCTCCCCCCCGCCACACACACACACACACACACACACACACACACACACACACACACACACACACACACACACACACACACACACACACACACACACACACACACACACTAACTCCAACCAAATTAAACTGCTCTACAGCCCTCAAATGTATGGCAGGCTAAGGTGACTCAAACCATATGCTCACTCAAGATGGCCACTCTACAAGCCCCCTCTGATACAGCAGAAAGACCCCCAAAATGACATGGAAAATGGCCACTTCATTTGATTCATTGAAAGCACACTTCAATTGAAATGATGTCTGTGAAAAACAGTGGTGAGCTCGTCTTTTAATGTCTTTGTTTAAAAACATGCTAGACTGGACACAGTAAGCCTCCCCCCATTAGACACATGCTTGTGACTGGAATCTATTTTGATACTCAAAAAAAGTCCTGCCCAGTTGCTTTCTCAGGTGTGTCTCAGTACAGGAAGAAAAGGCCCAGGTGAGGTTCCCGCCCCTTTTTACAGGTTCTGCCCCTCGCCTGGGTCCTAGTGCTTGACTCCCCATAACCTTCCCTGCCACGTATAAAACTCTAGTTCCGCCACTGGATACAGCTGCACAACTTTATGTTATCAAAAGCGACCGATAGCCTCGTACCGCAGTACAAGTAAGCATTGACTTGTATAGTACATCTTCCTGTACTGAGACACACCTGAGAGAGGTTGGTGGCTGGTTTGGTGTTTGATTTGGTTATAAATATAGACTCCAGGGTGGGGCTTGTAGAATAGCCATCTTGTATGTGTGTTTAAGCATAAGGTTTCAGTCACCCTAGCTCGCCATAAGTAGGTACATTTGAGTGCTGTAGAACAATTTAATTTGGTTGTAATTAGTGCGTGTGGTTCTAATCATAATTTGCATATTTGATGATTACCTCTTCTTCTATTTATCTAATAATCTCCTACTAACTCCCTGAGAGCAGTCTAGCCCCACATTGTTCTTTGATTGTTGATTTATTGTTGATTTGATTTTTGTCTTAAATTAATAAAGCTTATATCTTTGGTATAGCAATGTATGCTGCTATATCTTGTTTTCTTAATGTTACAACTTGTTGGGTTGGATTCTTTGTGTCTTTTTTTTTCCTTCTTCTTTTTTTTTTTTTCCTTCCTTTTTTCCTTCTAGATGCAGGTATTCAGAAAGGTATGCACGCACGCACACACACACACACAACCCGCCACACACACACGCATGCAAGCGCGCGCACACGTACGCACACACGCACGCATGCACACACAATCCTCCACACACACACACACACACACACACACACACACACACACACACACACACACACACACACACACACACACACACACACACACACACACACACACACACACACACACACATAGAACTGAATAAGGGGTGCATATTGGAGTCATTCATATAGAAGTATTAAATCAGGTTCAATGTTATGAAAATCTAAATAAAACCTGATATCAGTGTCTTTTAGTAGGAAATATATATCCAACATGGCAGTAAAAAAATTGCATTTATTCAAGATCACACAAGAGAGATTGCTGTTACTGAAGGCAGAATATACAAGCTGATCAAAGTGGTGCTTATATTTGGTAAAACAGCACGACTTGGAGTGTGAAAAAATATTCAGAATGCTGTTGCTAGAGATCTAACAAAGACCAAAAAACACATTACACCAATACTTAAATCATTACATTGGCTCCCTGTATGTAAGAGAATAGATTTTAAAGTATATAAGTGATATGCTTCCATTACATAAGCCTTCTAGACCACTAAGATCTTCTGAGACCAATATGTTAATTATCTTTCCCACAAAACATGGGACAGAAGTAATTAGATACCATGCAACAAATAGATGGAATAAACTCCCTGATGATTTAAGACTAGCCCCGACTCTGACAACTGTTATGTTTGCATTAGCTTTCTGCTAAATCTTAAATACATTTTGTTTTCTATGTACATTTTTTAACTTTGCCTTTGTTTTCTTTTTATCTATTTTTATTGTATTACTTCATTTATTGTATGTATGCATTAGCTTTCTGCTAAATCTTAAATACATTGCACTTTCTACAATGCATGTATATACTGTATATATATATTTTTTTAACTTTTTTACTTTGACTTTGTTTTCTTATACTAATCTATTTGATTTTATTATTTCATTTAGCACTTTGAGTCGGCCTCGTGTATGAACAATGCTTTATAAATAAAGTTCCCCTGCCTTGCCTTGCCTTATTAGAAACATCTATAGCAGAGTGAAGCTTGTTCAGTTAAAAGATAAATTAACTTGGTCAGAAAGTACTGTTGTATAACTACAATCAATCAACATTGAACATAAACACAGCATCTTTGATTTAATCTTTGTGAGACCTGCTTAGTGAACCGGGGTGCTAATGGTCCGATGGGACTGAGAGGGTGAAGAGCCACTGCATCCGAGGGAGTCAGTTAGAAGCATGGGGCCTGACGGGTGTAACAACTGTTGTTTACCTTGTATATCGTTTGCATATCGTTAGCCTCATAGCAAAATTGCCCTAGTCATATTTTGGCCAAAATGTGATATCTAACCTTGCTCTACTCTCCTAACGCTGTTGATTCACTTGAAATTGTGTGCGTGTGTGTGTGTGTGTGTGTGTGTGTGTGTGTGTGTGTGTGTGTGTGTGTGTGTGTGTGTGTGTGTGTGTGTGTGTGTGTGTGTGTGTGTGTGTGTGTGTGTGTGTGTGTGTGTGTGTAATTATCTATGCATATATATTTATTTATATATACATATTATATTTATATAAATGTAGTATGTGTATATGTGTGTGTGTGTATTTATCTATTCATACTATATATATATATATATTTATTTATTTATATATACATATGTGTGTGTGTTTGTGTGTTACTACAACCGACACAGACCCACTGAGGAATCAGGTCCTAACACAAACCCAGGGTAGAGTTCCTGGGTGAAGGTGGACTTGAAGGTGTGGATGTGTGTCAGTGTGTCTGAGGACCCTACTGGGGACACTCTGTAGAAGGACAGAGTGCCAGCAGGCCGGTCCAGATACACTCTTACTCTGTTAGAGCCAGCGGGGCGGAGACGTATGGCTGGATTTCTACCGTTGTACCAGGCTGAGTAAACATCATCATCACAATAAAGTGTCCAGGACTTGTTATTCCCTCCAAGCCAACAGCCATTACCCCATCCTTTCCTTGTGATTCCTCTGTATGTCACTCCTATAGAAACACGTCCATTCCACTCTACCTCCCAGTAACAGTGGCCAGTCAGACCCTCTTTACACAACACCTGGCTAAAGAAGTCAAATCTCTCTGGGTGATCAGGATAATCATTTCCAACCACCTCCACCTTTCTGTTGTCCTCAGACAGAGAGAGACTTCTGTAGGCTGTGTTTGGGTCCAGTGTGAGTTTACAGGCATCTGATGGGAGAACAAAACATGGTTATGCTGCTGAACAATTACTACTATTATTATTATTATTAGGTGAGTTCTGCATGCAGTGCTCAACTATTGTTCTTCTTAAGTTTTATTATTTCTTTATTATTCTCCACAAACTTTGGGATACTCCTTTAATGATTTTTCCCCTAGAGACTTACCCTAACCCAATTTTAAAATATGAAAATGTCAATCGCACGCTTCTATTCAGATTTTCCAAATATTTAAAACTTTTAAGATATTCTATTTATAAATATAAATAAATATATTTATTTACAATGGAAGTCAATCGGAGGATGGCGAAGCTGCCATTCTCTGACGCTTCAACTACTTCTGACTTTGTAAACCCCCTTCTAATTTGCCCAGGCTGATTTTACAACCTCATGTTAGATAATATATGCGGCATGAGAGGAGACGAACACAGCTTGTGATACGCGCATCATTAAGAAGAAGAAATAAGGTTTAAGTCCCTGTAAATTGCATGCTTCCAACAAGGTGCGTGTTTGTTATTTACCTGTATCATGTTCTGTATGCTGTGTAATTTATGATTTTATGTCATGATTTCTGTTATACTGTGTGCGTTTATCTGTATAGTTTTCACGGTGAAGTTGGAGGCAAAGTCTTCAATAAAACCTGTTGAAAGGAAACACTTGTGTCTGCCGAATGCTTCAGAGAGATTTATAGCGAGTGTGGTGTATGTTTTCACACATTTGACAGCAGCTCCAGCTCTTTTGGAACCCTATGTGTCAGTTTTTTCTGAAACCTTAACCACTGTAACAACTGAAAGATCACATTTTATTAAACCTGTAGGCGGAAAAACAAGGATTTATCCACCCTTTATTAATGTGAGTAGCATAACTTTTTGATATGATTATGTCTACTAATAATGAATAATATATAATCAATATATAATTAATAATATCAATACTGTATAATAATACCTGGTTTTATACAGTATTGTATAAAAGAGATTTTGAATCTCAATGAGAATATTCCTGGAAAAATAAAGGTTAATAAAAAAAAAATACAAGTTTGATTAATTGTTATTCGAATTAATATAGGGATAGTAGTCATGAATCAAACTAAGCAGACACTTACATTCAGTTTTTGCTGATTTCAAGACAGGCGGCTTCTTTAACTCCATTTTCAGTGTCTCCTCCAGCTGATCCAGGGATCTCCTCAAGATCCCTATGTAGGACGGATGACTGACCTCCACTGTCGTCCAGTCCCTAGTGGGTGGAGGATCCTTCAGGGACATGAAGGTCTGGAGGAAGTGGAGGTGGTCTTCACTGTGGGAGAAATGCTTCACCTCTGAGCTTCTATTGGTCAGCTCTTCTATTTCCTGCTCTAGCTCCTTGATGAGGCCTTCAGCTTGTTCATCTGTGGATTTAAGTTTCTCAGCAGTTTGGTTGAAATTAGCACGGCACTTTTCAATGCAGCATGTCAAAGCATTGAGGACCTGGACACCATGGGCTATGACTCTGTCTGCGTCAGCTCTGCTGCATTTTACTGTGTCTTTGATCTCCTGAATTTTTTGTTTTCTCTCCTGGATCATCTGCTGGACCTCAGACTCTATCTTCCCCAGCTGGGCCATTTTCACTTCATATTCCTCCTTTAGAGGTACAACAGGATGGGAGTTGTGGTCCATCTCTGTGCACAACAGACACACACACACCTGTTCAGTCTGGCAGAAGAGTTCCAGAAGTTGATAGTGTTTATTGCACATCCTGTCTTCCAGACGGTCCATAGGCTCGACCAGCTGATGTTTCTTAAGGCCTGCGACTCTCTGATGAGGCTCCAGGTGGGTCTGACAGTAAGAGATGAAACACACTAGGCAGGACTTCACAGCCTTCAGCTGGGACCCAGTGCAGACGTCACAGGGAACTTCTCCTGGTCCAACACAAGGCGGCTCTTTGACTGGTACAGAGGTTCTGAACTGATTAACCATCTCTGATATGAAGGTATTAACCTTTAAATCAGGTCTTGTGTGGAAAATCTGGTTACAAACTGGACATTTGTACTGGACTTGGTCCTCCCAGAACTTTGTAATACAGGTTCTACAGAAGTTGTGTCCACATGGTGTAGAAACTGGGCTTTTGAACACTTCCAGACAGATGGAACATGAAAAGTTAACTTCACACCAGGACGTAGCAGAGGCCATTTCTAAAAAAAAAAAGAAAAAAAAGTTAATAAACAATTCAATTGTTTTCTTTTTTTCAATAATTGATCTCATTTTACATTCATAATAGTAATAATATTAAGTCCGAAATTATACCACCAGGTGTGAGGGTGATTAGCCGTTACAAGCGTTTTTGAAAATCTGCCTCCTCTGACAGCACAAGTGGCCATATCCACCATCCTAGATGAATGACGGATAGATGAGTAACGTTTGCTTCAGTCCACACGGTAGGCTGGTAGACTGATCTATCTAGCACAGATCTAGGAGGATACGCCCACTTGTGATTCCACTAAAACACAGGAAGAGGCAGATTTTCAAAACCGCATGCAATGGCTAATCACACTCACACCTGGTGGTGTAATATGGGACCTTAAATATAGCATACATATTGCATTGGTGGTGGGGTGAGACTTTAATTTATGAAATATTAGGGAAATATAATTAGATGCGATAATTTAGTAGGTGTAGCAGGAGGAAGACAGATAATTATTTTATAATTAATCAAATTGCATTTATTTGTAATGTTTTTTGTCCTTTAAATATAGCTGAATATTTATTAAAATAATAAACAAAATAATAAACATCTATATATTTTTCTTGTGGAAGCGGATTTGTTTACTTTGAATATATTTATATAGAAAGAATAATAATCGAAAGAAAATTTCAATTTAGTTAACTTTACCTTATCCTGTCTGTGGTTAAAATGTGTGCTGCCCCGTGTCGTATGACAATATAAGTTAAATATGTAGGGAAAATAATATCCGTTTGGCATAAGCACAAAGTAATGGTTTAGAATAGAGGCAAAACAAAAGGTTTCCAAAGGTATTGAGAGTAAAGATTGAGCTTCTGGGCTGCTAAGGGTGGATGACATGACAGGATGAATATACAGTATCTATTATAGTATGTCTGAAACCTTTATGATGGTTCTAAAGGTCTCTGTCCGGGCAGGGCCTCCAGCAGAACACACAACCTTAACTGATCACGGATAAGACGGAACAAAGGTTTGAGGAAGTCCACATATCAAGCTATAAAACCACCAGGATCCAGTGATGCATTAACTGTGCAACTAAAGTGTTACTTCAGCTATACTGTGTTTTTTTATTGGCAGAGGAGAAATCATGTGACCTCCAACGTATCAGAATACTAAGAAGAAAAGCAGCAGGAACGCTTTTACTTTGAAGGAGAAGTACTCCTCAATAGAGTTAGGAAACAGAAAAGACATTAATGACCAAAACAACAATCCAACAAACATTTTAAAGCGTATCCACACTTTCAACAACCGCCCGGATCAAACAGGACACAGACCTGGTTTTTTAGTCAATGATTGGATAATCAATCATGAACTAAAGAAGATTATTGGCTTGTCAGGATTACTGTTGCTGTGCAGCACTGCACCTGTACTCAAACAGTACTTAAAAACCCACACATCAATAAAACATCAGATAACCAGTAAACCCTGTGGATCAAAAAAGTAAGACATTTAGATTGTATTATAGTAACACCCCCCCACCCAGCCATAGTCAGTCAAAGCTAGATTATAATATACTACCAGTCTATTTATTATCACGCAATAACTCCTCAGATGACTTCATCTCCCACCTGCACTGCGGTAATGGGTATTATTTAAAACGGCTGTTTCTAGTTTATATTTTAGCGTCCGACTCCAAAACCCCCCTCAGACTGTCCACCAAGCTCTGGGCCCTTGGATTATACAGCCTCCTGTGTGACTGGCTCCTGGGCTTCCTAGCTGTCAGACGCCTGGTGGTGGATATTGGCAACTGCACCTCCACACCTCTCATCCTCAACACTGGGACCCCCCAAGGCGCTTGCGTGAGCCTCCTGAACCCCCTGCAGTACTCCTTGTTCCCTCAGGACTGTCAGCCCCCCCATCAGCTCCAACACCCCAAGGAGGTACGCTGATGACACTATAATAACCACGAGAAGGCCCACCTGGGCCAGCCGGAGCACTAGGCAAACCGCCTGGTCCTGAATATGGACAAGACCAAGGAGCTGGCGGTGGACTTCAGTAGGAGGTCCCAGCTGAGTGACACCCCTGATGTCAATTCATGTCCTCTGATACCTCATGAGGCCCAACAGCTCAGTGTCAGTGTCTCAGTTAGTATTGGTGCGGGGGGCCGCACCAATACTAACTGAACTTCATCATATAAATACATAGACCTACACTTTTTATAATAATATAAAAAAATGATGATATGGATTTATTAGTTTCAGGATTGTTAAAACAAAAGTGGCATAACAATAAAAGAAGCAAACCGAAAAACTTACTGTAATCACAGCCACCGACCGAGATAACATTTTCTGTCGGGATGACAGAAGAAATTCATTAATTTCTAATAGAATGATGCATAGTCAGTTGTGCTTCTCATGCAATATCGTTGTGCATTGTGTTGCTTTTGAAGTAGCAATAGATATTTTTCACTTCATAAAATTCCCTTTCCACATTTCCCTCGATAATTGTGTGCCCAGCGAAGCACAGTCGACAAAACTGACACATGAGATCCTGGAAGTCCAGGATAGAATCACAGGGCTACTATCTAACAGATTTTTTTTCGCAGGCTTGAGCCGTCAAAAACAACCTTGGTGCGATTAAAATGAATGTTGCTCTTTGGAAAAACGGTATGCTGTCCAATTCAGCTCCTGTAAAATATTCCACCTAACCACCGCATTCAAAAGAACCATAGGCTACAACTAGTGTTCTATGTAGTATGTTAGTCCAGGCCAGCTATATAATACTTAACACACCGCCAACTACAAATGAATGAGCAACAAATTGCAATCAATGTTTTCTTTGAGTGATATTTCATTTACATTTACATTTACATTTAGGGCATTTAACAGACGCTTTAATCCAAAGCGATTTACTTAATTCCCGCATTAAAACTTTATTTCTTTCGGTGAGACTTGTTTGGTCATGGTGAAACAAATAAGCATAAAGACTTTATTATTTGTGTAAAGTTGGGAATTAATGCGTTTAACCAGTGGCACTGCGAAGCCAAGATGCAATAAAAAGAGGATGATTCCTCATGCGAGTAATAGACTTTGAGTACATAGTGTATACATCGGATGTATGCTGGATAGATCGGTCTCCCAGCCTACCCAGTGGACTGTATCAACTGATAGGCTCATCCATCCGTCATACATATAGGTGCACACTCCCAATGGGGATGTCACCAAGGCACAGGGCATGGTAGCATTTGAACGGCATGTAATGGCTAATCACACCCACACCTAGTGCAAATATAGGGCCCCTTTGAAATTGTGTAATTTTATCAATAATTATTGTGCACAAAAAAACACAGAAATATATATAGAAAGATGAAAAAAGCCTCTTGACAGATATTCGTGCATTCCTCTAATTTCTAATTAGTTCCTCTGATTTACGGTCACTTAGCTCGTGGCATGTTGACATGTCGGCTTGTCGAACTCTGACTCCAATACAGCTAATTTGGCGTGGGCAAGAAACCGTCACACTTTCAAGTTATTATTTAGTAATAAGTAATTACTTGGGTCAATGAGAACAATTAATTTGACAATGCCCCTGAGAACTAGATCTGCTTATTGAATGAGCTTTTTATTTTTCAAGGAAATATTCTTACATCATTTTAAATATAATAATATTTCTAATAAAACTGCTAATGAAACATTCAGGAAGGCTCTGCAAAGGCTTCTAGACCCCTGATCTGGGTTACAGCAGAGGCATAAACTGTTTGTGGAGCGTAAAATAGCAGGGCCATTCTTCTTCCTCACTCTGTTCCGCCTGTGCTATCGGCCAACAATGGAAGCAGCTTGACTCGGAGATGACACGGCGGTCCTGTCGGAACCTCGTAAAAAGTTATTCACTATTAAAATGTAGCGATCCTATTGGCCCACCTGGCGGCCTCTATCCATCAACTCCGCCCCTCTCTTATAGCGAGCGATCCAGTTCAGGACTCTCCGCTGTGGCTGCCTGACAGACGAATATTTGCTGACATATAACCCGGCACAGTCAAAGACCATTACCCTGTTGACTGATGGGAGAGCGGCTGTGACTTAACACTTTTATTTCCTCCATGCAGCTGAGCTCCTTGACCAGCTCAGCGGACACATCCTTTCAAGTTGCATCAGTGGGTCCATGACTCTGCCTCTAAAATAATATGGCCGCTTTCATTTGGCCTCTCCATCTTGCCTCGATGATGATAGGCCATCAATAACGTCAGGATGGTTGAGCACTCGGCTGAAGGTGAAATATATTTGTGGTGATTGTTTGTATGATCGTGTTCAAGTGGAAGGATTTCAGTTTACAAAACCCTAGCTTGTAGGGCTACAGAGCCGGGGCCGGAGAACAATATATGTCAATACGCAATATTCCATCAAAAGAAAAGGCAGTTTATATTCCGGTGCGGTGGCCTGCCGATATAAGTTAGCACAAAAGGCAGTTTTATGCATCCATGGACTGGCAGGGGGACCTGTTGAATCCCCAAAGAGTCTTAATGAATTTACCATTAGAATCCTTAAGCCAGGTTTGTTTATTTATATTAGATTGTAAGTCCTGTTTTTTGTCCTGTTCACCAACCGGTCGAACACTGTTGAAAAGTCATTCTTGGAAGCATTTAAAGTCGACCTTGAGGAGTTTTAAAAATCAGAAAAAACTTTTATTAACTCTTTATTAGATGAGCGTGAGGCCCTATTGGTAACTAAATGAGATCATGGAAACCGCCAGCTTTCCTGACACAATTTTCTTAAAAGTTTTAATTTTTCGTTAATATAAGTTCATTTTTAAGTCGATTTAGCTACTTCATCCTTCCGTCTCACTTTTCGATGACACAATTTCTTGATTTCTTTAGTTTACTGCAAGATTGTCTCTTATGAAAACATTAGGAACATCATATTAACCCCAAAAATGTGCTAGTAAAATATTTATAAACATCGACATGACAGCCAATCTGTCTTGATACAACACATTTCAATCGAGTGGCCTTGTTTATCAGGACATCAATGGGAGAAACTGAGGTCTTTGGAGACTCATGTGAAGCCTTTTATCCGCCGGAGCACTGAGTCTCCCATGGAGATACATGAGGTTGAGCTAGCCTAGATTTATGTTTTGGCAAATGAACCAAAATTGTCTACCGTTGTCAATATAGGTATAACCCAGTGGATTAGAAACAGATGGATAGGCTACATGTTCACTTATGCAAATGTATTTGCTTTTAATTAATCTTGAGTAATATATGGAGATTTGAAGCAGTATTCATCATTGGGGGTATTTACAGTGAATGGGGGTTAATGGAAATGGATGTCTGTTGTCGTGCCAATGCTATTTCTCTTGTTGGACAATGGTGTAAATGGCAAGTGAAGTGCAAGAAATTCGGCAAGATTAATTTGTGTACTGCAAGGGTTTTCTGGGGGGATTACCCGACCAGACATCCTGTGTGTGTTTGTTTGCGCGTCACATTGATTGATGTAGACTACTACGGCAAACAGTCAGTTTGCTAACTTGTGACTATAGAATAATCGGTTACATTTCAATCTTAACCGGAATGCCAATATTTTATTGATTTAACATCAGATGGCTCAGCCTCTTCTCCAACCTAAACAACAGTGAAGGTAATTGGTCAAAACCATCCAAAATGGTGCAATGGTCCAATGGAGCTTGACCATTCAGCTGGTCCAGGTCCCCTATCGATTGGTGTTTGAGAGAGCAATACTCTGTCCTTCACTTAGAGTCATTCCAATATATGTGTAGGGTGTGTTTTCTTTGTCTGGTCTTGTGTTACTGAAGTGGTCGGGAGCAAACCTACTTTAAGTCTCAAGTTCCAGGGGAACAGATTGTTAGCTCTAATGTCCAGAGGTGAATAGGTTTAATCTGCCTAGGAGGAGATGGTGTACCTGCACATAAATGGACACAAGGTGTCAGCCCCCACTCTTAGGGTTATTTGTATGCAAGATTTTTGCATTTAAAGTCATTTTGATTTTGGTAGAACAAAAACATGTATTGTGTTGGGGCAGAATTTTCTAATATTCTTTATCATGCATTTTTTTTATCCACTCATGTAGTCAGACAGTTATGAATACGTCTTAAATGTTGAATTACCTCATGATATTTAAAACACAAATGCATGTTGGTCCCTGGGCTCCCAGACCCATTACGACTGGACATCATGGTGGGTTGTCTCCTGATCTAGCCTTATCCCGGCATCTCAATGGTTTGATCCATCAAACTCCGGCCAACACCTCTACTCTATCTGCTCCTCACCCTCTAACCTCATACTTGGCCCGCCTAACCCCCTCTGCCCATGTGGCCGGCCCCTGTCTCTCCTCTCTCTGCATATTGCCCCTCTCTCCGGCTCTGGGGAACCCACACCTCGCCTGGCGCAGGAGCCACTTTATTTGCAGCCCCCCTTTGTCCTCTGACAGCTAAAGAAGTGACAAATTGCTGTTATTATGAAAAGAAGGTTACTTCTATACATGGGTCCGGGCATTGAGAAGGTGCGGCCGCTACATCATTGTCAGGGAAACTAATGATAAGATATCATAGGACTGAGGACAAGCATGCAAGACAGAGTCGACCTCCCGCATCCTTCATCAAGTTCTGTCTTTTTTCGCTCCACATTCATCTTCATTCTGTATGGAGACGCGCTTATTTTGCTTTGCACTCTCAGAAATGAATCAGCATGCTGGGCATGTGAATGCCATTCTGCCACATAGATTTATAAGAGATTTGCCTCATACACTCTATCAGCTCTTCCGGTTATGAGGAATTATGAATAAAGTCTCATATCTGCAGTACTTGGTTGACCTGTTTTGTAAACTCTCCCTGCAGTAAATGGACAAGATGTAGGTCATGAAGTGTTACGTCTTGAGCAGGCAAATTGCCGGAGCAGATTTCAAGGAATATCGAACCCTGTTCGCATTCACACAGCACCCAATACAGGAAATCCTGGGGAACTTTGCAGGGTGAGACTGCATGTGTCAAAGTGTTAATTATGCGTGTTAAGCGGATGTAGAAGTTCCACACAATAATATGACTGAAAGTTTGATATTGAATCCCTCCTATGTAAATCAAAACAAACGATAGCTTAAGGTGCAGGAACTGATTGTAGTAAATATTCATAATTATGATTCATATTTTAAATTCGGGCTTTCCTTGCCAATGAAAAGCATAGTATCAGAGTGTCTCATTAAGTGTCTATAGTCAACCATATCTGAAATTCAGTTCCTACTAAGCTGGCTCCTCATCCATTCAGAGGCAACAGTTGTTTGAATTCTAGTTGAGGGGGCAGAAGGTTCAAGCAGTAGCGACGGCAGTAACATTGGATCACTGAGGTGCTCTCTATTTAGTCAGAAAGCATCAAGGTTCATGACATCAGACGTTGTCTTGTCTAAAGCATTACATCCCTGAATCAGGGGTTCACTTCCCTTCTCTGTCTTGGTTGACAAGCACTAATGGCAATAACACTGCCTACAGCGGGTTGTTCCATTTATTGTGAGTGACATTGAATCAGTCTGCAGTGACTTCTTGAAGTAGGGTTTACTGTGGAATTTTCTTTTCCAGTATTTTTCTTTGCAATTTATTCACACCCACATCCCACCACCCCTACCCCTCAGGCCCAGAGTCCATACGCCTCTCAAGACAAACACAGGGTCTCTCAAGCAAGTAAAGATACACAAACTGTATTGTCTGTTTAAAACACAAACACACACACACTAAACACAGCCTATTGTGACAACAGAAAAACCAGCCAGCAGCCATCATATATAGAGAGAGGGGATAAGATACAACAGTTCATTTGGCTGCCTCACAGGCATATGAGGCAGCTGCTATTCTTTATGGTGTAGCCAATGGTGTGCGTATTTATCTTAATCCCGGTGACTAACACCACTAATTATTCATTACGCTCACAGTGATTAGCCGGATGCTATTCCCAACGAGCAAGAGCGTAGTCACCATCCTTTGATTAATATACCAGTTCTTTAACCCCTCATATTCATAGCGTCTTCCTGCTTCATTGTTTTACAATTAAACACATCTCATAATATTCTGCTGTTGACCACTATAAGATGTATTACACCATAAAAAATCCTGTGTTGCTGGTGTTTAAATACTAAATATACCTATATATCTGCTCTGACTTCACTTGCTGTTTGTCAAATGAAAGTCATTCGGATTGCGTACTATACACCTGTCCTGTTGCATTAGAAGTTACAGCAGCGATCCAGACTAGTATCTACATGTTGGTTTGGGAATAGGAAACAGGCAACATAGGCAGGTTAGGTTTCCCCAAACACAGAGCAATTTACTGGCCTTGCTACGCCACCTAGATGGATTTACTGGGCTCCTCAGTCACCAAGACACATGTTTGAGTAAGATTAGGCAAGATGTTAAAAGCCAAAAAGGTGGTGAATGCTTACATGCAATAATTCTGGTTGAGTGTGTGGTGATGGCTGGTTTACCCTGTGTGTATGGATTGCCCAATGCACCACAGGTGTGCAGCCTAAAATATGCACTAATAACAACAAATATATATATATATATTTTAAGATCCTTTAGCCAGCAACAAAAGCTGCACTAACACAACCCCCTAATGTCCCCAAAGACCAAATAAAATGCCTCATAAGATATTTGCTCTTTTCTAGTTTGATTGTCAGCAGACACACCAACAAAACCCAGTCTTATCTCGTTTTATCTCCTTGAGGTCAGATGTTCTGATGAGGGAGCAGAGTCCTAGATTGTCTTCTATCCCCTCTCCTGCAGTCGCTTTACACTGACTTAATTGAAACACAATCCATTGGCTAAGCCCTGGAACCAATGTGTATTGCAGTTCTAACAGCGGAGGTATTGATAGTCTTTGATGGCTGAGCAACGTGTTTGTAAAGGATCTTTAACTGAATTACGCCACAGTTGATTGAGCCTCCACCGTACTCAGCAGCAGTGCTTTGGAAGCGTAGTTAATATCAAAACAAAATGACATTGCGTTAATTACACAGATCCTAATCTTTTGATAATTACAGTCGATCCGCCTTTTGATTTGTTTTTATACTTGAGAGAGACGGTGTCTGGATGCAGTGTAAATAGGGGCTGAAATAAAATATAGGATTCAACCGCACTACAAAAGAGAAACATTAAAGACGCAATACATTGTTCCCAACTCCACCGAAACCAATACAAAAACATTTTCCGTTAAACCTTAAACTGTCCCCCATGACTACAATACATTTCTTCCTTGAGTCTTTTTGGATCAAAAAGCCAAACATTTCTTGTTGACTCACATTGTAGTTTGACTTTCAACAGTATTCAAATACAACAGAAATTCACAATTTCAAACACCAATATAATGAAATGATATACATATATTAATAATAATACTGGAATATAATAATTGTTTTATTTTTATTTAATCTTATATATATTTTAAGTGATGAGCACCACAGGGTTTATTTTAATTTTAGTTATTTATTCATAAATACTATTATAATGTAGAAATATATAATAATACACAAAGAAATAAATACAAAGAAAAAATATAAACATATGAACGTAAGAAAATACATTTGTCCAAATATTTGTCCATGTGTCACTAACAGGAGCCCAACACTAACAACACTATAAACTACTCATTCACTCTCAGTATTGCAAACATCCATTTCCATCCCATGAAATTAACCTCACTGTCCCCATTGCCACCATAATTAAAATTGCACCCCTTCAACCACCAACAGAAGACAGTAGTAGTAGTAGTAGGAACATCTTATATTGTAATAATCATAACTAATCAAATAATGAAACTCAATGATATAATCATAAGAAAAAACCCCTGAAAGATATCCAGTAGCCAGTATGTTCGTGATGTAAACAAGATCAACATGTGTCGAGGATGTTGAGCCCAATGCCAAATCCCTCCTCGACCCCAGCCAACACGAGTCCCTCATCCCATCCCTCCTCTCCCTGTTCTCCTGCTGCTGAACCCTGGCTGGCGTGTGGGCACGGTGAACAGACAGTACAGACAGCTGAAACGTAAACCTACAGATAACACGCGGCAACTCCCGCCACAGGAGCCCTTCTGCGAGTCCGCCAGAACGACCCAAAAAAAATGGAACATCGGGTTTCATAAAAGGTCAAGATTTGCTGTGCGGCAGCCAAGCTCCAACATAAATACCCGGTAATACCGGCTGCTGTGATTGCTTTTCTCTCCAGACGCTGTCAATTGTGGTCGGGGAAGGAGGGGGACAAGCGTGGACGGTATTAAGTCTGCTGTGCGTCGATGGTCCTTGTCAATTGTCTTCCCTCCCAGGCGCTTCCTAAAGCCCCGGTCTATTACCAGCCCGGCCCAGAGGACGGATCCCACAGCTTACTGCTGATGAGAGAATAATAGCACATTACGCTTCTTAATGTTCCTGATACACAGGACGCCACATTGGCAAATCTCCTGTGATCCCCGCACATCTTTTGTTTTCAGCACCGTGTACACCTCGAGAGACACACGCACGGGAACACACACGGAGGTCGGTGCACGTACACCTACACCTACACAGACACAGACACCTACACAGACACATACACAGATCACACACAGACACACACACACATATACACACACACACACAACCACCTTCACCAAGTGGGAGACAGAAACCAGAGGAACTCATTAGAAAGGATAAATGTTTTGTACTTCTACGACTAGATTTTTGTCTGACATAAAAGGAAATAATGGTCTTTATGTAACTTGTGTGGTGTGTTTGACAGCACAAAATACTGTTTAATTTATGTTATTGTTTCATTGCAGTATCATAATGTTGCTTTACTGGCCCCATTTGGGTTATGGCATAATGTCTTTATCAAGATGTATACAGGCCCTACTGGTTCTTTCTTTGGCTACAGTACATTAAGAGAGCTGTATTATTGTTTCACATCACTGAAAGTGAGATAGTACCATACACATATTGAGTGGTAGTTTACGTCAGATGTAGAATGATGCTATGGGCGACACCATGGCCCAAGCAACAGATTTCAGGGGTCATTCCTGTGTTCCCCAGACTTATATGGCACAAGATTGGGGACCTCTATTGTTGGAACTCGTCTAAGGGGCTGGTTCCCCAGCACTGTCCTATGGCTCTCAGTATACCAGGCCTCCACTTCAGGGAACATTTTAAATAGTTGGGTTGATGGAATTACTATTGGTTCTAGTTTAATGCTTCTTTAGGGGAAAACAAGCCTAGTAAACATGGTTTCGAATCTAACTCTGATTATCTAACTCTAACACTTATTTAATCCAGTTTGATTTTACCTCTGAGCACATTTCTTTCTGAATCCATGACAGACTGAAACTTGAAACACAAAGTGTGTTATAGCAGATGCGCTCCCAGATATCATATATATCTTAGATTCCTTTCATCAACTAAATGATTAATCTTAAGGCTCACAAATAAGCCATCAAATAAACACAGTGGATATCTAGTCTGTGAACAGCAGCAAATAGCGGAGGAGCTCTGTTTAATTATTCATATGCAATTAAGCCGAAAGAATGCAGTTCCTCCAAAGTGGCAAAGCAAACAGGCGTATGGTTATATTAATAAAGTATGACTTACTTGTGACTTACTATAAAAATCTGCACAGCTCACTTAGTTTGAGATGACTGCTTCCAACCTCTGTGGGTCCCTATTTCTGGGAGGGGAAGCGGGGCTAATCCAGTCACCAGGCTTAATTAATCAGGTGTCTGCGTTGACAAATGACCCCAGAGTTGCAACATTAATGGAATCATTTTTCTATTTTTCGCTGAGATGAGAAAACCCAGGAGAAATCCTTTTTTTTTTTTCAGAATCTATAGTTTGACTGTGGCGCAGAAGACGAGTTAGAAGTTAAAGGTGATGCTGTTTGATGGCTAGTTGGGCCAATATACTCTATTCAATATGTTCACGGTACCATCTCAAACAAGGTTGCTATCCTGGAGACGTTTTTGGTTTCAGTCAATATTTACAAACAATATATATATATATATATATATTTGCAGATTGCATATACACATATTGCAAGAGGAATGTGTGTAATATGCAACATAAATGCAGTTCTTACTGAAACTCAGAGTTAACAAAATAAGTTCTTCTCTTTTGCACACAAGGAAGAAAAGGTATAGACTTTAGGTTCAAAATATTGACCTGCACATTTTTCGATACATTAACTTGCACTCTTTGGTTTAGTTGTATCCAATCAATGAGAGATCCTGTAGATAACAGTGAGCTTATTCTGCAAACTAATTTAGTTTTGGTGCTAAAATCCCTTGATATAATGAGCTAACCCTCAGGGTAAGGCTTAAAAAAACCAGACAAAGCATGGTGGATGGAAATAGAAATACTAGTGCTGCGTTATCTGCAATCTGAGGTTTTGGGAAAAGTGTAATCTTAAACAGGACAATATCAACACACGTTCAATGGACACATGGAAAGCCTCTGTTTACACTGTGAATCTTTGGGTTATTTTAGGAATTTCTCAACCAAGAATGGCTACATTTCAAAACATTGACATACAGTTTAAATGATAATGGCCCTGATCCATATCGATTGCTTTTGGTATGGCGATTCAGAAGGGACTGTGGAGTTATCTGAGGAGAGCGAGCTTTGGGGATTCACTCAGTCCAAGATGCTGACGGTGTCAGCACTGCAGGAAAGGGTTGGTCTCGGAACCGTTAACGATTTGCGTAGTTTCACTGCTCTGATTTTTATTTCTCTTCACATATGCCTTCACTTATCTGGCACTCGCTTCCATAACCTGAAGGTGTTCCAAGAACGAGAGCCTTAAAGGTTAAGCAGGGACTCCGGAGTGGGAAATGGAAAGAAAGAAGTTCCTCGTTCCTATAGGGGGAGGCTAATACTTAACAATGCTGTAAATTGCTTCGGCTAGAGCGGTGGAGAGGCGTTGGGGGGGCGGCAGGGGACCGCGGCTAGCTGCTGGGGAGTTCAGCCCAACTGATGATTTCCACTAAACTCATCTCCACTCGCCGCAAACGGATCTCAATCACTTACAGCAGAAAAAAGGTGTAATTACTTCTGCGAATGATGAAGCGCCACGGAGCATTTGGTTTGTGATCAATGACGGGGGTAGGGGGGTCGGGATGCTCAAGTAACAGATTTTCCCTTTGTCTGCGAATAACTTTTCCTACGTTTACTTACGTATTTCTAATAGCTAACATACATACTATAATTACATGTATTTTACGAATATCTCAAGATCATAATAATCACATTCTACAGGGAAATTTTATGGTCAATATTTTGGGTCAGTATTAGGTCACGTTGCGTGCTGCAGCAGACAGGCAAAAGCCTGAAGCTGCACAGCTCCTGCAATCCTTGAAGAACATGGACACCGATGGTTCTTTGACTGGGGCGACTGGAGTAGGTGGACACCCTGCCTTCTCCTTTTTAAGAGTTTTTGTGTTTCAGTGTTTCAATTATTTCAACAGTGTTTGTTTCAGGCCTCAGCTTAACAAACTATTGATTTCGATATTTTCTAGCCAGATGAAGGCTACATCATGAACAGCCTTGTCCCTCAGAAGAGCGACAAAGGAACAGGGAAGGGAAACACCTGTCAAATAATCAACTTCTTCTTTCTATAACAGATTACAGATTGAGATTCAGATTCTACAACAGACTACACTCACTACCTTTGTCCCATTGTACGTTTGCAATCATGTATTCACTGTGTTGTCATGCCTTTTTCACAACATGAATCCATAGCTACTGTGGTGTGCAGAATAAAAACATAAATTGTTACTTATTTCAACTAGTGTAATGTAATGCATCTCAGAAGAAAGAGAAGAGAGACAAGCAGAAAGAAAGGAAGGGGAAGAAGACAAGCCAAAACTCTTCCAACTCTCTGTCCATAAGGGTCTACAAGGGCTGACTGAGTAGGGCCCAAGCCACGGCTGCAGGCACAACGGCAGGCCTTCAAACTAATTTGATCACCAGTGCCAAGTGAGGACGCCAAGCACACTTTCTGTCCCCAACTATTAATGCGTGTTCAATCACATTTCCCGGAGCACATCTAAATAGGTATAAATAGGTACGCTGTTATTAAAATCTGGCTGTTGTTCAATGACTGAAGAAGAAGCAGGTAAGACCTTCACCATGGGGCTGTGTTTGATGTCAGTAAAACAGCACACACATTTAGGCGGGGTACGATAAAGACTACAACAAAGAAAATTAGCTTAAGTTGGATAGATTTTATATCTATCCTATATATATCAAATTACTTTGGCAACAACAACAAATCTTTGCTTTTCTCTATGAAGCAATGGAAAAGTACTGTTCATTGCCGCAATCAGTGTTGTTATTGGCCTAAATCCACTCTTTGTATTTGTAGTGGGCTACACCAGTGATCCTCGTCTAGCCACCAGCACATCCCCAGCTGTTGTCTTTCAGTCAACTCGTATGAATCCCAAAAACAATCCGGGAGGGCCCGACATCTCAGCGAATGCTGATATTGTTTACAAACCTCTACAAATGTTTGTGTTTACACGCAATATGTATTTACATATTTAGCCAGAAGCTAATCAAATTACACACAACCAGAGTTCTAAACATCAGCGTGTTGCTTTCAGAACATTTTATGTTTCTTATGCTAATAACAAGCTTATAAACAAGCCAAATATGAGTAAACATTCCCTATGGTTCCAGAAATTAAAACAGTTGTTGCCGTTTCTTGTTTTCCTTTGCAATGCATCAGGGTATAGGACTGACAGTTTCAAAGCAGTGTGAAGATAAGAGTAAGTAAGTAAGTTAGTATGCCACTATGCTCTCTTTGTCAAAATAATGTGCTGGGGTTGAAATGAGTCCCACGTAGAATCGGTATATGTGCTGATCATGTTTGATATAATCTCCAGAATGAACTTGCGTTAAAATCAGTTTTTCAACATAAAAATCAATAAAAACATTAGAAGACAGTACTCTGAATACACTGTGTACATGCAGAAGCAATGAAACAGATAAAGAGGGCGTATGTGGGCCTCTTTTAATGACACGTTACCGTCCGTTGCAGCACTGGGGATGCGGCGAACCTGTCATTTCCTCAGGGGAGGAAATAACGATGTAGGATTGTACTTTTTGCTGGGATGTGAGCAGCTCAAATGAACCCAGTGCTTCTCAGCCATTCAATCCCTTCTGATGTGGATCTGCCACCACACACACACACACACACACACACACACAAGTGCCATTGCCCGAGGCTGCAGACAGCACAAGGAGGTCAAAGTTCTCATTCACCATGAAGGAGCTGTCTTTGGAAAGACAATGAGATAATCCCTCCTATTTACATCTCTTTCTTGGTTTGGAAATGTATTCTTTCGGATTGTATTATAAACAGGATGGATTTTCACTTTTAGAAGGTAAACTGAGTTGGGGATGCGAGCAAACGTCCATCGGCGATGCTAGGAATTTAGGGCCCCATGAAAGAAAATCAGTATGGGCTGTATTTTCTTTTGCTGCTCTTGTTAGGTTCAGCTCTTTTTCTTGAAAATCAACTATTAGACTTACGAGGCATCATGGTGGTTCCAGTGGGCGATGAGTCTATAAGCAGAGCAGATGGGCTGAAGACAAAGTTACACGATTTTGTATTTATATTTATTTGCTTTTTACAAGCAGGGAGATTTCCACCCTTGCTTTTTTAGTATTTCTGTTGTAATGTGATATATGATGATATGATATTTGTTCCTTAAGGAAGATGGGGATAAACTTCAGGTTCATTACCGTACCTATGTTTTATACTGTTATTCCTCAAACAGTGTCTTCAACAACAGATGCCAGGCCTTTGTTGGAAGCAGGCTTATATTAGAGAGCAGATCCCGCTGCTTGCTAAGTATATTTGCTCATATTTTAGTACGAAGTCTCACTGCTGTCTGAGCTGCCCATGTTTGCTTTGTGGATTTTCTTTCCTGCATTAGTCTTTTAATACAAACTCAAACGCTTCCTCAATCCATTTACAATTAAAAACCCATGGTAATCCTCTTATTCCCTGACTTTTCTGGTAAAATAACTTGACAAAGGGGTTAGGTTACCTCCTGTCTTCCCCAATCCTTTTTAGTTGCAGTATAAATCTCCTGCTATTTATCTTCAATCTGACCAAAAAAAATAAAGATCTGAATTTTTGGGGTTATTTAATTAAAATGTGAACCCAGCAGCTCCGCTGAGTCCATTGGAGGAGGACACCACTGTAACCTCCCTGGCTGATGGGCCCACTGGGGCACGTTGCCCGGGACCCAGGAGCTCGTGTAAATAAGAGGAACAGCCTCTTGGTTTTACCCATCAGTGCGGTGATGGATTATGTGCCTGGAGGGGCATCATTTCAGCCATTAGATTGTGGACTCAGCATCTCCTTCTGCCCTGGCCTTAACTCAGAGGAGAGGGTTGTCTCCTCTTAGATCACCGACTGTTAGAGGAAAAAAAGTGCACAGTTTAAGGGATTTCTCTTTGAATGCCCCATAAGCGTGGCAAATAACCCCTTTAAAGCCTATGAATTGTAAAGCATGTTCCCATATCGTTGTTTTTCCTTTCATAGAGCTCAACGTGTTTTTTCGAAAATGCTCAGCGATTGCCACCCACCATCTGAGATAGGCTAATTAAATTGCTACTTTTTACAAGTCTTACTCGATAAATCTGAATAAATTAACAAGGCATTACTAAGGCTGCTACATTAAATTTGCATAGTGCATTTAATGAATATGCAACCACAAGTGAAAAGGTCTACCACTGTGAACCCCGTTGAATTAGCATAACTACTTCCAGCATGTTTCTTAAGTAATGCTCTCATTTGCACATCACTGAGTTGGCTAATTCTGGCTTCAGCGAGGATAGCCTTGTAATTAAGAATCCCACTTTAATTTTTAATGAAGTTTATGTTACATCAATCCTGACAGTAATGAGCGGGACATGAAAACAAAAAGGCGGCTAATAATTAAATTCACAATCCAGTTTGAGGGATAATAATTCCTGAGGAGAAATTACACGACTAATAATTAATTAAATATTCATACTATTGTACCAAGGGCTTATTTTAACTGGCTGTCCTGCTGCTTATGCAGGCCAGATGCCCAATAGGCCCCCAGTTACTGTGTGATGAACTTGATTGGGGACACAGTGCTCAAGAAGCTCATAAATCACAGCGCCCATTAAAACTAAATATACGCTAAATTGTTTCTTATGTCTTTTCCTGACACTGACCTGTCGTACAGTTTCAAAGAAGCACATCAGGGCACTTGATTGATTACAGATAAGTGGCTAGTAAATTATTTCATTTTCAGTTTTTATTAGATTGTTTTGGACTTAAAAATGCTAAATGTCAAAGCAGAAAAAGTAAATCCAAGGAAGATATTTTTATCATCTGTTCAGACATTGTATCAATGTTGTTGAATTTCTTTGGGCAGCAATATGCAATATTGGGCAGTTTTTTGCATAGATTTGTTATTGATGATTTAAAAGCATCTTCCACAACAGTAAGGATTATATTAGAGCTAGTAAAATAGCTTGTTTACCTATGTTCCACTCAAGGATATTCTTTTTCCAGTTTATTGGGACTTAGTGGAGATCATTTTCCTGTATTTGGTGTGCTCTTGACCCATAGAAACCCTCACGGTATTGACCTAAATTTATAAAATATGTGTTGCCGTAAGACCCCATAGCAAACATTGTGTCTGTCTGCCTTTTTAAATGGGATGTACAGTTTTCCCTATCTTCATTTTCAATTCACGGGTGAACTTTATTTTCTCTGAGGGGAAATTGTGTTTGCAGGAAAATGGTCCACAACATCAATCAACACAACATAGGCTCAATAAACACTGTAAAAGTAGCGTAACAAGCATGATATACACACCGCAAATCAACACAATATAAAAACTACATCCAAGAAACCAACATCAGTCCTCCACATTTCACGTCCTTGTTTAAAGACCGTCGTTCTTGCCATTTCCCCAGTTGCCAATTACAGTGGGCTTTTTTTCTTTACCCAAGAGTGATACATCTGGCAAGGATACTGCAGCATTTAGGCCTACGACTATGTTGCCATAATATTAGCATTCTCAGAGTAAATTCCTTTTATCACAGGAGGATGCGAATCCGAGGTCATGACATGTGGACGGATCAATCAATTAATTCTCAACGTTTTATGGATTCGAGTGAATTTCTATTTCCCAGTGTAAAGGGTTGGGGATATAGTTTCCCCTGATCCATAACTTTATTCACAATCTGCTGTCTGACAAGCTTTTAGGATATTACCACAGCGACATTTTTACAACATGAGACACAACCTCGACTCTGTATCTTCTAAATAACCTGCTACGTGTTCTCCACAGAGGTCCACCTGAAATGAATTAAAAGGATGCGCTCTGAAGTTTTGTAGTTAGTTAAAGTATATGCGCAACATTTGTGTATAACTTAAATAACCTTTCAGAAATCACTTCAATATATCACAGTATTTCTGTTTCGGTTCTTCTCTATGGATCCATCTGCTTCTACAACATGCTGCCAGCAATGAATAGAATTAGTGTTTCAAAAATTCATTCACTCTGCTGGGAAAAATAATTGGACTCACCATTTGGAACTGACCAGACCTCATCACCTCCATTATGGCCCGCAGGGCACACCTCATCTGACCTGACGCAGGGCCCCCACATCACCAGCGCTCTCCTCCTCTCTTCAGGACCCTCAGATGCAGATAGACCCGTTTCAGCACCAGCTTCTGCAATCCAATCCGTCATACCAAGTCAGCCCGGAACTCTCTTTTAACGTGTATGCAGAATTCGCATTATTAAAAACTAAATTATTTTTTATAAACTTTTATTTGGTTATGTCTATGTTGTGAACATTTTTTTTCCTCTTTGAGGAGAATGACTTTAAATTATAGATTTATCTATTTGTAACAAAATAAGTATGCTTACATTATTTCCAATCTCCTTATTCAGACAATCAAAATCTTATTGTAAGTGTGTTCATGACATGTTAGTTATCTCTGAATGGTTCAGATCTTGTGAGAACCAAGTAATTGTATGGTCTAAAAATATGAACAAACTTGTGCAACTTAAACAATATTTGTGTAAAAATGAAAATAAACCAAAAAATAACAATTCAACTTAATGTTGTGCATGTTGCCATGGATTTAAACAGGAATCAGAATCGACTGACGACCTTGCAACATCAACTATGCATAGTTTATCCTTTAATTGACTTAAGGCCTCCACTGTAACTGGACAAGTGCAGTGGAATGGAATGAGAGAGGATGCTTCCATGTGTGTGTGTGTGTGTGTGTGTGTGTGTGTGTGTGTGTGTGTGTGTGTGTGTGTGTGTGTGTGTGTGTGTGTGTGTGTGTGTGTGTGTGTGTGAGAGAGAGAGCGAGAGACGAGCATGTGCACTGCGCTCCAGTCAGAGGGGATCACCTCTGCCATCTTTACAAGTTAATTTCCGAGCTAATGGCTGTGGAACCCCTGCTAATTCAGCCAGCACCGAATCTGCAGCCAGGTTGAGGAGCCAGGGGGGGAGGGCTGTCTTTCCTCATTACAGACTTGTGAAACATTCTTATTGCCGCTATATCTAATTGAGCTGCAGAAATGCAATATCAGTAGGCCTTTGAATAAGGAGCGTTCCCATTGGTCTCACTGAGGAGCTATTGATGTTTCATACATCCCAGTCAAAAGAAATTAAATTGAGTTACAATGCCAAATTAGCTTGCATGTAAATGGCATTCAGGTCCGCAACGGAATCATTAGACATGTCCCATGTGACGGCAGGCCACAGTTTTCACTCAATTGGTGCATTTATGAAGAAAATGAGATAAGAAGCCCTGCTTTACCGCCTCGCGGTGAATAATAGACCATCTCTGACGGCAGAGGGGGACATTTAGCATAGCCCTTAGCATTTCACCTTAGTTCCTAGAGTGTGCTGTGAGTGGGAATGTGCTGTGAGTAATTTTTCACTTTTTTGTAATTATTGGTAAAACAAAACACTATATTAAGGTACTGCTTGGTGGTCTGATCTTTCTCAGACCAAATGTGGCCCTAATGAGAGAGTACAAGAGAGAGTTCAAAACCCATTGAGGCCCATGTTAAATCATCAGCAGACTAATGACAGGCCGGCCCTCATAGAATTAACCAGCAGTTGATCTAATTACTCTCATCAAAAAACCTATCCAAGTGTGGGATGGTCTGTGAGCATTGAGATCAGGTGTATGGTTCTCTCACATTGGAATCATACCACTCATAATTATGGATGTGATCTTGCAAATGAATATGCTATCGGCAATCAAATCATTTCGCCCTCACTGCCAGGATTTTCGTTTTCACCCTAGAAACATTGGATGTGGATTAAACTGTCTATTTAATACTATATGTTGGTGATACCTTGGTTCCACTATTTAATACTGGCGGTGTTATTATGTTCCCTCTATTTAATACTGTATGTGGGTAGCACTATTTTCCTTTTATTAAGTACCAGTAATATATCTTTATGTTCCCTCTATATGTAATACTACATGTTTTTTTCTTCAAAGCACATGAATTGTTATTTATGCTATCTATTGCTAATCTATCGCTGCTATATCCATGGCTACGCTGCCTACAATCTCCATGGTTACACAGTCCCCCTTTCAACAGGGACTGGTCAAAGACTCATGTCACTGGGATTTCATTATTTTGAAGTGTGCACATGAACACACTTGAGATCCACTCAGTAAGCATTAGAATCAGAGCCTGGAATGTAAATCTGGAAAGCACACACACACACACACACACACACACACACACACACACACACACACACACACACACACACACACACACACACACACACACACACACACACACACACACACAGATGTGAAGTGAAGTTACAAACAACTACATCTTACATAGGTCACACTTGGAATACGTTGAGTCAACAAGCTCCCAGCTGATGGCCATTGTGGTCTAATGGCTCAAGCTACATTCTGTACCAAATGAATAGAGCTAGGAAGTCACAGAGTTACTCCGAGACCATCTATTGTACAGAAGTATTTTGCCCCTGTAACTAACAATGAAGGAGGATCTGAGGAGGCGTGTGGTTCTTCTTATTCAGCCGGTCTGATATTTGAGGAAAGAATAGTCAGTGTAATTCAATCAGATTGCCATTTGGGAAAAACAAGAGAACTGGAAAGGGTGCACCTTATCGCACCGAGCGTACAATAACTTATATTTACATGGGGCAGTTAAACTCTAGCCTAGCACAGAAGCATGGTTCAATTAGACAGCTATTTTCACTTTCTACAAAAAAAAAAAGTTTTTTATGGTTGATTATATGCCATAAAATAGCGAGGGTGCAATCGTTTGTACCAGAATATTGCCGAACCACTTCGGCAAATCTGTTTGACTTTGTGTTGCTTCTCACAGCTCTCCCTAGTGGCCATGATAAGTGAAGTTTCACTGCTGTGAACGTGCGACATACCTGTAAATTGTTGTGCTCTATTGCGATGCGTGTTTAGTCTAGAACCTGTCAGTTCATTTAGATTTCCATGGGGCATTATCAACGGGCGCAGTCAAAAATCGCTCTGGACGCAATCGGACAGACCTTCAACCAATCAGAGAAATAAAACACGTGACACATCTGCGCCAGCCAGTGGCGCTTCTGGCCATTCTGGCACCCTAGGCGAGATCTCCCTACCCCCACCGTCAAAATGTAACGTCATCTTCAGGGGAAACAACACTTTTAATTGACTATTAGAAACACGACAGAAAATATGTGTGCAAAAAAGGTAAATGATAACAGCTGGTCAACTGATCGTCCACACCCAATATTGAGCGGACTTTGATGGGTATAGGCTTAGGAAGTTGAATATGGAATAAATGGATCGCACTAGTACAAGTGAGAGCAAAATATATGACACCCCAGTTCCATATATTTATATAGCAATGTATATGTTTGTGTTTTTTTATGTTATTAACTGTTCTAAGTCGAACTTTGTTTAATATGATATTATTTATCTCTGGGGTTTCCTCTTTCCAGGGCGTACAGGATGGCCCAACATCCCTAATTACCCTGCAGGTGTTTCCAATTATCCACATCCTGGACACATTGGTAGATATGATATACTCCTGTCCTAATGTATTTACCATGCTTAACAGCATGTGCATGATGCTCCCATTTACCACACATGTATAACTGCATTACACTGTCCAGTGTTCCGCAAAAGCCTCAGTAAGAGATGAAGGCATTAGTGCCACCGAATGGTCCATGCTGGATACCTCCCAGTGGGCTGTCTGCTCTCCCAGTCAGCCGAAGCCCACACACACCAACACACAGACAGACACACTCACACAAAACACACACTAAAACACACAAGCCCACGCGCGCCCACACGCACACACACACAGAACCACACACACACACACACACACACACACACACACACACACACACACACACACACACACACACACACACACACACACACACACACACACACACACACACACACACACACACACACACACACACACACACACACACACACACACACACACACACACACACACACACACACACACACACACACACACACACACACACACACACACACACACACACACACACAAACACACACACACACTCATCTAGGTCACCAGAGCAAACACACACACACACACACACACACGCACGCACGCACGCACGCACGCACGCACGCACGCACGCACGCACGCACGCACACACGCACGCACGCACACACACACACACACACACACACACTCGTCACCCGTATCTAGCGCACACACAAACCCACATTCGTGCTCACACAATCACACACATGCGTAAAATCATTATCTGTTTTATCCTTGCTTAATTGTCCAACTAAAACTTTATTTATTTGTATGACGTAATATATAGACTATTTATACAGGCTTTGAATAATACACTTAGATAGATAATCTAAATTAAGGCTCCTTACTATTACTGTTTACATATGTGGTTGTACACACTGTATTGAATAATGTCCACTTGCATTTTGAGACATTAAGGAGGGAAATACTATCTGAGGAGGGAATGTATTAGCTATGGATTTTACTTTTTTTGAAAGCAGCCAATCAAGCTTTGTTTATATTGCTTATTTCACTCACTGCTCATTGTACTCCGATTCGGCCTGAAAACAGGACACGTAAACGCTCAGGCTAAAGGTCAAAGGTTAAGCACACACCCTTGACCTGCACACTCTCAGCCCACCCTGGATGACCAAAACATTGTTTGTGTGTGTGTGTGTGTGTGTGTGTGTGTGTGTGTGTGTGTGTGTGTGTGTGTGTGTGTGTGTGTGTGTGTGTGTGTGTGTTGGTTCATTTCTATGTATGTGTGTGTGTGTGTGTGGTTGTGTGTGCGCGCGTGTTTGTGTGTGTGTGTGTGTGTGTTGGTTCATTTCTGTGTGTGTGTGTGCGTGTGTGTGTGTGTGTGTGTGTGTGTGTGTGTGTGTGTGTGTGTGTGTGTGTGTGTGTGTGTGTGTGTGTGTGTGTGTGTGTGTGTGTGTGTGTGTGTGTGTGACTCTTGTTCCTGCTGTCAGGACCTTTCGATCGCTCCTCTCACTCACAGGGACATTAAATAACACTCATGGAGACCATTAGTTCAGAGTGCTGGAGTCACGCACACATATGCGCACACACACAACTCCTCTGTTGTTCGCTCTGTGCTCCCCAATGCTGATGGACTAACTGAGTCAGAGTCTCAATCCAAAGCTTCACTCCAGAGCACAATGATGCTTAACCCGTAGGTCCCTGCCAGAAGCTCAATGGATCATAGTAGCAATAGAAGAGGGACTAGTGTTTTAAGAGCGACACTGGGAGGGGACAGGAATTCCAATATCTCTTTCCTTTATCTTGTAACTCGGAAGAATAAGAAAATAATAAGGATAAAAAACAGAGAACAAGAGTCCTCAAATATTGCCTCAAATATGTCAACAAATCAAAAGTTCTCTTCAAGGGATTTGGAAAAAAAATTAAAGCGTACCTTCAAAAATTAACAAAATACATCAGTGGTTATCGAATCAGACTCAATAGACATAACATACGATATGATTTTAATTCCAGATTTTAATAAGAGGACTAACTAATTCCTCTTAATATGCAGTTCTCAGCTCTTGGCTGTGATGAATAGTAAGACACACGTACAAAGCAGATGTCATTATTATCCCCATTAGATCGTGGAGGCAAAAATCTGCTTCGGTGTTGCTTACTTTGTTTAATAGCACATTGACATATTTTACAGCAAAGAGGAAAAAAGTACATTCAATAGCCACTTATTTTTGTCAGACAGGCTTTTTCATCTAAATATAATATGACCTTTGATGCCGACTATTTGTTATGCTATACCATAGGACCAAATTTATACCAAAAAAATACTCCTTGGTAGTTCATCACAAACTTTATTGGGTAATTAATCACAGAGGAGGAGAGGGGAGAGGAGAGGAGAGAATGGATGAGGAGGGGAAGGAAGGAGAGGAGAAGGGAGATGGAGGGGAGGAGAGAATAGGAGAGGAGGGAAGAGGAGAGGAGAAGAGAGATGAGAGGGGAGGAGAGGGGAGAGAAGAGAATAGGAGAGGGGAAAAGAGAGAGGAGAGAGGAGAGAGGAGAGGAGGGGTGAGAGGAGAGGAGAGATGAGTGGAGATAATATTAAAGGATAGGGGATGTGGGGGAGGAGAGAATAGGAGACGAGGGGAGGGGAGGAGAGGAGAATGAAGAGAAATGAGAGGGGAGAAGAGGAGAGAATATGAGTGTATTGGAGAGGAGAGAGAATGGGAGGGGAATGGAGAGGAGAGAGGACAGGAGAGAGAGAAGAGGGGAGGGAAGAGGGGGGGGAGAGGGGGAGGGGAGGGGAGAGGAGAGGAGAGGAGAGGAGAGGAGAGGAGAGGAGAGGAGAGAGGAGAGGAGGAGGAGAGGAGAGGAGAGGAGGAGGAGAGGAGAGGAGAGGAGAGGGGAGCGGAGGGGAGCGGAGGGGAGGGGGTGAAGAGGAAGGGGGTCGGGAAAATAGAAGAGAAGAGAGAAGAGAAGCAGACAGCATCGCTCCCCATCAGTGACAGTACTTCCTGGTTGTATGTTATTAGCATCGAGCGAAAGAACCGCTTCCACTTCCTCCTCCTGTCAGCGATGAGATGGCAGGTATCGAGGTATCCCTGACATCCACGGAGACCCGCCTTCATCTGTGTGTGTGTGTGTGTGTGTGTGTGTGTGTGTGTGTGTGTGTGTGTGTGTGTGTGTGTGTGTGTGTGTGTGTGTGTGTGTGTGTGTGTGTGTGTGTGTGTGTGTGTGTGTGTGTGTGTGTGCGTACATTCGTGGCTAACTCAGTTGGATGGTAGTCTGGGAGCCATCCATCTCTTCCAGCAAATGCTCTCCAGCTGTGAGGGAATCTGGGGCCAGCAGTCTTCCAGATGTTAGAGCCAAACACAGCTGGCTAGACACCCGAGGGTGTGGGGGGGGGGGGAAACACATGTGACCTACAGCGGGAGGAGCATCGCCACCTCCTCGGTGCACTTAGTCTATTGTTTGACAAGTGTCTGATTCAAACGTTTTTCTTCATGCTTTCCTTACCAATTTCCACTTCATTATCCAGGCATGGCTTGACTAACATTTATCATTTTTTATTTTATTTTCGAATTTATTTTTATTTAAATATGAAAACTGATAAGTTCTGTTGGCAAACAACGCACAAAGAGACGATTTACCTTTACTAACAGTTTTTCGGTGTTGTGGCTGATTAGTTCACGACATTAGTTATTACATTATTTATATTTCAGTCATTTGTCTATTCTTTTGATGTTTCTATTATTATCTAAATATGTTTGGTTTTTGCTTGTTAGCTTGTTTTAAATATATGTTAATATTTGCCTTTTTAGATTAACTGCAATTGTTTTTCGACGATTCTGACTTAACATTTTAACCAACCGTTTTTGTACAAGTTTATTCTAATAATGAAATATAAACATTTTCCTTTGAGCCTATAGAATAGAGTCACAGACTAGCTACTCTACTTGGATAACCCAAGGCGAGTAGCCGGGTGAACTGGTTTCATTTCGAAATGGGGGTCTCTCATTAACGCCCGTGGGAACATTGAGATTCCCAGTCATCCCGGCAGGAATCCATCACTCATTTTGCAAAGCAGAGAGAGTGGTCAAGTTGGATCTAAAGACGCGCCTAGGGATAGCTTTAGATGGGCTATGTTACAGTGTTACATCCAGGGGAAGCCTTGTGATATAGGTAGGCCTACCTGCTACCTGCGATCATGCATCATTCAATCATTCAATCATTGAAATATATCCGCACGCGCAGAGCGGCCAAATGAATAAGACCATCTAATTTATGTAATCACTCAATTAACCATTATTCCAACATATGTTCAAAATGCCCGTGGGGTCTTCTTTCGCGGTAGTTATTTTGATGTCATAGCCGAGCAGCTAATTAATTTTGCATGCATGTTAATTTGCCCATCTATTTATTCCCCAATCATGCACGTGCACTCCGCCGTTGACGATATTCATTGTATCATATTAGGCCTATATTTTTTTATATTAGGCTATATATTATATTATATTATATTTGGCCTATATTATATTATAGATAAGTCGTTTTACGCCAACGTGCAATTAACCTTCGATTTTTTTTGGAGAATTTAGGACTTTTCATTAATTCTTGTTCATTTTTGCGGTCTTTCTCAAAACGTCTCAGTCTTACGCCTTATTCTGCAGATTGACATCTTGTTCGATGACTCAACAATTTCTTTTTAATTAATAGAAAACGTTGAGTGATGATAAGGAAATGAATGAAGTGGATAATGTTAGATCTTGCTGCAAGACGGCCCCCCTTACATACTACTTAACACTAAAGGGGCTTTGAGTGGCATAATGAGAAGCCCCTCCTTTTCCCGTCCTGCTAATTGATTGACATGCTGAATATTAATAAGCGGTCGCGCGCCACTATACCTAATTGTACTTCTCTGAAGAGTCCACTAAACGTCAGATAAATAATTTATTTCAAGTTAAAAGTGATTTAATAATAATAATAATTTAAAACGACAGAATGATAATCATTATTATTATTATTATTTATAATAATAATAATAATAATAATAATAATAATAATAATAATAATAATAATAATAATGTTATATTTTATTTTATAGATGTGTTTATAGCAATAATGTTTGTAATTATAATAAAATAATAGTGGTCATTCTTATTATTCTTACAATTCTAGTGATATTTTTTCTTAATTTTCTTACTGTTCACTTTTTTGTATGATCATTTTTGTATCATTAATGTTGTATTATTAGTATTATTAGTATGAGCAGAAGGTTATGAACAATGTGGCAATTTATATCTGTTTGTACGTATTCCTATAATTAAATTATATTATTTTTTTGGTTACAGTTATAAATATCTGGATGTTGTAAAATGTGTTAAATTCTAGTTTACTTAGCCTAAAAGTGCCCTGAGCAAATACTCGCATCATGGTGCCCTCGGCATTGTGTTTTGCTAATTCACAGGTTTGGAAGAAATCAGCAAGAAAATAAATAGGAAACACGTCAGGGCCTAAATAATCAAAAAGAACATGTTTTTCCTCACATAGGCCTACGTCCCGTTTACAAGCCTCACTCATACAGTAGGCTTACTTAACACGGGAGATAGGCTACATTCAAAAGCTCCACATTCTAAGCAAAGACTCCTCTTTTGTAGTGGGCCGTGTTAACGCATAAAGCTGCAACTATTTGCATTTCACTAACTCATCTATTGACCAGCGATAGGCTCCTCGGCCATCGTGTATTGCGTTCAGAATAGGCCTGCAATTAATTTGAAAGGCAACGCAACATTTTGTTTTTCTTTGTCGGGCGGAGCTGAGTCGAGGTCAGACGTGTGAAAGTGGCTCCTTGCTTCCTCTCTTCCTCCGCTGACCTGAGCCTTTGTCCGCGTCGCCCTGGGAATGAGCACGCCTCGATACTCTACTGAAGACCTGGCCGAGTGCTCTTTTGTTTTGCGCTCTTTAGAGACACGCACAGAAAGTCGCCTGTTCAATCCGCTGCAAGGAAAAAAGCTATTTCAGAGGCAGAGCTGGTCACAAGTGCAATATGGACAGCCTTTTGTCCACTTTGTACAGATGACCAAACAGTGGTCACATGATACTACCATTAATCACATGCAATCCCACAGTCAATTTAGTGCGACCCGAGCGGGTCGCACTAAATCTATGCGACTTCATCTATGGTGAATATAGGCAGGGCGTATTGTTTCTGTTGTAGGATTTATATCAAATCAGCTGTTACTGAAACTCGAGAAAAACAGAATTAGGCAACAGAAGTGGAGCCTGGTTTGTAAGCCCTAACAAAATTTTGGCGTATTAGCTCAGCTGTTCGTTAAAACTGAGTTCCTGGTAATATGCAATTATAATAATAATATAATATCTATATATAAATATGTTATATGTAATACTATAACATAATAGGTGACTTTGCCTATTATTGGAGCCCTAATTATTAGGGGTATTTTTTGTAGCCCTAATAATTGTAACAGTATTCATATTAATTATAACATGAACAACATGGTTGTTAATAATATACTTAATGTTGTTATAGTCTATTGGTTTACTTAATGAAGTGTGTAAACTGCCCCTCACAACTTTGGGAGAGATTACCCTCTAGACCCTGATGTCTCCTTCCTCTGGAAACGCACATAGGACATATTAGCATATATAACGACAGAAAGAGAGAGGGAGAGAGAGAGAGAGAGAGAGAGAGAGAGAGAGAGAGAGAGAGAGAGAGAGAGAAGAGAGAGAGAGAGAGAGAGAGAGAGAGAGAGAGAGAGAGAGAGAGAGAGAGAGAGAGAGAGAGAGAGAGTCTGTGTGTGCGTGTGCGTGTGCGTGTGTGTGTGTGTGTGTGTGTGTGTGTGGTGTGTGTGTGTGTGTGTGTGTGTGCGTGTGTGTGTGTGTGGTGTGTGTGTGTGTGTGTGTGTGTGTGTGTGTGTGTGTGTGTGTGTGTGTGTGTGTGTGTGTGTGTGTGTGTGTGTGTGCGAAGGCTCAGGCTGAATGATGGCCATTGATAGGATTAAGCCAGAGTATGTTAGGGCTTCACACGCACATAATTGACTTATTGGTATTTTATGCAGTTTCCATGGCATTGTCGCCAGTTGCATTTAGCATTCAAAATGTAACCTTCCCTCTTTTTCAAACGTGAACCAACCGAAATAAGGGCGATTCTACTCCTAAAGTTCGCACGCTATAGAAAGCATGCAGTCACACACACCAAAATATAAGCAAAGCATGCTCACTAATGGCAGAAACAAAATAGAATAGCCTACTTTAAATGAATACCCTCTGAGTCGCCAAATGCAATTGCATGTGGTCCAAAATGTAAATCTGATATTGAAAACATAAAGACGTCACTCACCGCTAATTGCACCTCGGGGTGCAACAAAAATTGACCACAATACACAAACAAATATGAGGCTCTGCGAGGATTCACCCGCAGAACATCCTATCACTCAGTGGCGCTATGTATCCCAAACATGGTGACGGGCACCCCGTGCGGAGGTCCACGAAATACCTTCACACTTCCAGCGTATCCTCCGCGCTGGATGTCCGCCGTGCGCTCTTTAACCGCTTCTTCTTCAAATGGAAATGCCTTCTATTGGTTCGAGGAGTCCATGTAAATAGGTGTAAATTAAACCGCATTATGCCCCTTTTCCCCCTGTGAGTACCCACAGCACCCTTCCTCCGCCCCCTCCTCCTCCTCCTCCACCACCTCCTCCTCCTCCTCCTCGATCTCCTCCTCCTGCTCTCTGGCGATTGTCGTGTGATTGGAAAGAAGTGGCACGTTAATGAACCGCCTCTACAGGGGTCTCTTTCTGCTCCTGTCACTGCGCTCGGCGACCAGACACGGGAGCAACTACTGAGTTCATCCCGTCTGGAACACCACCTCGGGATCGTCCAGCACGGAGGAGGAGGAGGAAGAGGAGGAGGGGGGCGTATTTCTCCAGTATACTTAACGATCAGCGGCAGTCACAGCTCTGCGTCCAAGCAAGAAGGAAACAAGTGAGTTATAGGCGTCCAACTTTTCCCAACTCTTCCCTCCCGTTATGGCGATGGCCTCTGCGCCAAAAGACGACGCTTTCCAAAAAAGGCGTTTTCAGGCATAAGACGCGCTTCCAAGGAATTGGACCACAGGCAACAACTCTGGCTATTAAAAAAACAATCGTTTTTTTAGGGGCACTGAACAGCAACATTCATCTGTTTTTCGGACCCCTTAATAATAATATTTAAGATAATAATAATATATATCAAAATAATAATGCCGCGACCTGGAAGAAACACCTACAGTGATCAGAAGCCCCCTTACTCCTACATCTCCCTCACCGCCATGGCCATCCAGGGATGTCCCGAGAAGATGCTCCCTCTCAGCGAAATCTACAAGTTCATCATGGACCGTTTCCCCTACTACAGGGAGAACACGCAGCGGTGGCAGAACTCCCTGAGACACAACCTTTCCTTCAACGACTGCTTCATCAAGATACCCCGGCGACCGGACCAGCCGGGCAAGGGGAGTTTCTGGGCGCTTCATCCGAGCTGCGGAGATATGTTCGAGAACGGGAGTTTCCTGAGGCGACGCAAGCGCTTCAAGCTGATGCTGGCGGCGGACCACCTGGCGCCCAGCAAGCCGTCGGACGCGGCGCACTACCTGCAGCAACAGGCCAAACTCCGCCTGAGCGCACTGGCCGCCTCGGGAACGCACCTCCCGCCGATGTCCGGGTACAACATCGGCGTGTCCCAGCCGTCCACCTTCAAGCACCCGTTCGCCATCGAGAACATCATCGCCAGAGAGTACAAGATGCCAGGGGGGCTGGCCTTCTCGACCATGCAGTCCATGTCGGCCGGCTATCCGCTCCACAACCAGCTGACCACCGCCTGGCCCCACATGTACAGCTCCAGCGTGATGGACACCATAGCGCCGATTACAATGGCCGGTGATTACTCGCCATACGGAATGCCACTCAAGTCTCTTTGCCACGTAGGCCAAACTTTACCCGCAATCCCGGTGCCGATTAAACCCACGCCGGCCTCGCTGCCGGGCCTCTCCGCGATGCCGACTCACATCCCCGCGTTTCTCGCCCACTCGCCCCAGTCGCTGAGCCCCACGTCCCCCCAGACAGCGACCAGCCAGAGCCCCGCGGCGCCGGGCGAGACCCTCACGAGCCCCCCAGCGGGGCTGCAGTCCGTGGTGGCCGTTCACTGACGAACTGAAACTTTGTAGAAAGTCGCGGTAAAAGACATCAACTCCAAAGCAGAATGGTATTTACACAGTTTTTAAATAGGCCTATACCGAGAGCCCATAGTTTCACATTTAAGGCAAAGTGTGTTTGTGCTGAGTGTTACGAAAATGTTTACCTGTGTTTACCTGAGTGTATCGACTGTTGACAGGTGTCAATCTCTGTCACCGTAGCCCCAATGCGGATAGGTGACTACAGACTGAATGAAGGGTCAATCGGCCCCATTATCAACACAAGTCTAAATATCAAACTATTTTGTACCCTGGAATCTGCTGACTCCAATCGCCCATTTTGGTTGCATCTTGTGTAGTTTCTGGCGGTCTGTAAGGCCTCATATAAAAGTGACTCCTGCGTAAAATGCCATTTATGTTAAGTGTTTGACAAGCGCAATTCAGCACGGGATCATGTCTGTGAATACATCCACTAGTAGATTAAATTATGAGAGCATAGTGTGTAAAAACAAAATACAATTTAACAGTATTCGTAAAAAGATCCGCAATCGGTCTTATCAAAATGCATTTGCTTTTGGCATAGCCTACCAAATAATCCAGAGGTTGAATTATTTGATTCGTTTTTATCGATCGAAGTGAACAATCGCAAAAAGGGACGTCTCATGAAAAGGAAACTTGAAAATGTATTTATATTAGAGACTGCATACAAAAAAAGACACATATTTTAATTATTGTAAGGATAATATCGAAATGTATCAAATGCACTTTTTAGATAGTTGTCCTTGAGTTTGAGTGACAGGTGTGGCTCTGTGGAGCGTTTTATTTAAAGACCGAGGAGACCAACATTAAAACGCTGTATATTTCTACCATGTCTAGGCCTCTATGGAACCAGCATGCTACTATTTCCAAATCATGTGATGTATTTTGCTGCAAGCATGCGTGCTTTTTAACTGTACACTGTGACTGCAATAAATTGTCTGTCATCCAAATATTTTACCATTGCTTTTATCCCTTACTGATTCACCACATTGTCATATATTTTCGTGAACGGTGCTTGACTGAAGTAAGGCCGAGGTAGCGTTCCTAAAATACTTATTATTATTATTATTATTATTATTATTATTATTATTATTATTATTATTATTATTATTATTATTATTATTATTATTATTATTATTTATATCATTATTAAAATAAATTGACATTAAATTCAGCGAGATTATTTATTTTGTATAGGCCTAATGCATTTGTATTTATCAAATCAACAGGCGATTCGATGGGAGCTTGCGCATCATCGCTTCCAGGCGTAGGCCTACTAAAACAGGCCTGAATGTTCCAAAAAGTAAAATAGCGAAGGCTTTTTTTTTTAGCAACGATGAAAAGGTTGCATGGAAAGTTTAAGAAAGCAATTATTTTATCAGACAACAATTGTTTAGAAAAATATATTTTAACGGTATGATGAGTACATTGTGTTTAATGTGCAATTACAGGCCTGTAGTTAATTAAATGTATCGATCAAATTGAATGGAAGAGCTGCAACACTTTGAGCAGAGACTCAAAGACACTCCAAGTGGTGTTTGAACTCCCGCCCCACTAACTCGACTAAGACCTGTATATATTCTTCCTCACTCACAATATTGTGTGCTTGTTTTATTCGTGTGAAACGCCGTGCTTTAGTATAAACAAACATATTAGGATTCCATCTCGGGCTTCTATTGAGCAGACCCAATAAACGGGCCCAGCCACTTCATTCACACGCATTCACTTGAATAAAGATGGCTAAAGAATGGTGCGTTTGGACCGGGCCACCGGTGTAGTTATAGTCCTCTCTTTTTCCAAAGAGACAAAGAGACTGATTTCCACAAACACATTGCTGACTGGGGGACATGGAAACGAAATCTGAAACCTCTTTGGAATTTTAATGTGCCCCCCCCCCCCCACCCCACCCCCCCCCCCCTATGCTCCATGGTTAAACAGCGTTTAGAGCAACGCACACAAGTTAGGGGAGACGGGCGCTTTATTGGACCGGAATGCGGTGCTCCGTCGTTTATTACAAGTGTCATATGTTTGGGTGTCGGCTATGGGTTAAGGATTGAGTTAGTTATTTGTGTTTATTAAATGTAGGCTATTAGAGGATAGTAGGTGGTCATATTTTATCTTTCACAAAGCGGTTTACAAGTTGAACTAAACAGGCCACACATTTAGGCTACATAATGACATGATAATGTGTTTATTTTGTTCAACTCCAAGATATTGAATACCTTATTATTAAGAAGAAACTATAACGTTATCCTATAAATATAATATTTGTGTATACACAAAAGCAGAAAATTAAGCTAAATTAGTTCATCCTAAGTGAAAATGTCCGTCCCAAATAGCCGGGCCATTGATTCTTTTTTATTTTTTCCATTTATTTTCCTGATTTGGAATATGGCATTTCCTCACACCGTGTTTCATCCACTCCCTCAGCACCTATTTGCATTGTAAACGGCGTCGTGTACTCAAGTGGATTAAAACGGGCGTCCTTGTTGCTTGGGCTACTTAAATGATCCATTGACTCCAAAATGAAGGTGAAATGCGGCAGGTCTTGAAATATAGTCAATCCCGTGGAAACGCACGACGTTGTGCTTTAATTAAAAGGATTCGTTAAAGAGGGCCATCCTAGGTAATTAGTATGGGTAATTTATGCGTTGCTTAATGCACGAGGGTATTGGCCTGAATAATGAAGTGGAGTTAACCTTAAGTAGGAGAGCAACACAGAGGTTATTTATCATCTTTTTAGAGTTGGGCGCTTGTCATGTGGCTCAAAATAATTAGAAAAATGCAAAAAAAAACAAGTATTCAACACTCATATTTATAACTTTAGTCTACGGAAGGAGAACTTAAAAGGCCTGACACATTCCCTTCTTTCTTTCTAGATGGATTGATACATATCGAGATAGGCAGTCCTACATATATTAACAGACAGAGAGATGCATAGATGGGTAGATAGGCTATACATATATAGAGATAAGCATTGATTCATATATAATAGTGTTGACTAAGTTGGTTTTCCGACTCAACAGGTTTGAGGCAAAGGGCCGCATAACCTGTGTGTCATCCATAATCTGAAGTGCGTTGATAATTGTGTAGGTATTTCTGTTGCACAAGTGTTTGTGTGTGTGTGTGTGTGTGCGTGTGGTTGACTGTGTGCACGTGAAGTTTGACATGCCAACACTTGTCTTGTTACCCTGAGGTGTGCAGATAAATGCACTGCACAAGACCACTGCACAACTTCAATCATGTGTTGCACCATTTCTGATGAAGTACTGAATATCTGTGCAAAAACTTTTTTTCCAGGCATAGTCAATGATCCTTAATTGTTGTCGTCACTAGCAATGGAAGTCAGCCCAGACAATCTTCTACACGTATTAAGCACATATCAGAGAACATCAGAACCATAGTCTGATATACACAAGGTGGTGTTTTCTCGTGCTCTTATAGCGAGCAAGGCTGTTTGATAATACATACACCTCGATATTGGTGGCTTACCATCCTGGGCATGCCCAAAGTGCCTTCATTTCCTAGAAGGCTTGCATTATTACCAGTCATAATTATTGCTATTTCTATTTCAATAAATAAACTGCACCTTTATAACGCCACTGTCAAAAGTTCCCCCCCTTGTATATCAAATATGTTCCTTAACTTTGTGGCAGCACTGTGTTACGGCTCCTAATGAATTACCTCTTGATTTACACCTTATCGTGGCTCACCATGGGTAGATGATGGAGTATTGGACATTATTTACAGCTATCATTTAAATCTTTTATCATGCAGTCGCAGGAGCCAACGTGTCAATTCCCTACATCAACCAATTACTTGCAGTGTTTATTGAGGGTGTTTTGTTTTGCCACATAATATATTTACTTTGGATGTGGACAGGCTTTCTCCTATGCAAACAAAGGCCGTAATTCACCCTGAAAAGGGAACAGGTCTTCACTGCTATATTTCATGAATATTGTTTTGTCTCTCAAGAGGAGATTTGTTGAGATGGACCTTCATTCTGACCCTGCCGACACCTGGAAGATTAAACTGGTTAAAATGTTGGTGCAGGTGGTTCACTATCAGACGTTAGGCCGTTATTGGACCTTCCAAAATACCACAGACTTTCTCAATCAGCCCGATTGCTGGAAACCGCTGTATAGGGTGCCGGGATATCTGGTCATTAGTGATGTGCTGGAGGGCATTTATGAGGGGTCTACTCCTAAACCTGATGGAGGCTTGATAAACCTGTTGTGACCTCTGGCTACAGCATGCAGTAACCCATTCAAAATGACTGAAGAGCCTATTTGTAGGAAATAGATCGCTATGATTGTTAGGAAAAGGAAGTTTGTGCATTCCTTCAATTCCTCCTTCCACATCTTAGACAATATCCGCCCGTGTCGAATTTATCGCTTGATTGAATGGATTATCAGTGTTTATCAGCTCAATAGCTATAAGGCTTGCTATCTTTAAGTTGGCTCAAAAGGGCAGTCTTGCAGTTCATCAAAATACTGAATTGCTCAAAAGAATTAGAACCATTTTATGAATCTAAATTGCTATGTTGGCAATATAGATGGAGAAAGCCTTTAAAAAACTACTTTCTTTTATCTTTGTGCATTTTGCCCTTGAAGCGTTCACATTTCCCTTTTTTTTTTCCCGTGAACATTTTATGTAGAATGCACAACTGCTAGCCACAACAGCAGCTCCTAGCTATAAGCTGCTTGTTTTAACTACGAAATTCAGGACCTCCTTCTGCAACATTTATTGTTCCATCCTGTTGCTTCTGAGGGTGTGGGTGGAAGGATGATGAAGTTGATGGGTGCTCTCTACAGACAGGCCTGGAGAGTCCAACACCCATGTATGCATGAAATCCCAATGTCAACCCCAAGTGCATGTTGTTAGCGGTGTGAAACCCATGTGGCCTGGAGGGGTGAGGAGGTTCTTTCAATACAGTACTGAAGGAGGAAAGCTTAATGTCATGCTTGGTCACATGTTCAGCATCATGTTTAGTTTTGGGTGGATCCATTGTTAAAGTAGCCTCGCTCAGCCAGATCCTATTCGCTGCACATGTTTGGTCTGGAGAGTCTTCCATCGGCAGGTGGTTTGTTGAGCAGCGTCATCAGTCATGCTTACTTTACAGCCGTTTGGATTAGCTTCAGCCAGTCACACACAATGTAAAAGTTCTGAAGTCACAAAACGAATTCTAAAGCAGCGTAAACATAATTATATTAATTAAGAAATTCGCTATTTGAGTTTTGGTCGGAGCCAAGCTGCCCGTGTTGGGTGGTCTCCAGACAAATAATAGAAACGCAGGTAAATGTGCATGATTTTGGCTGCCTTCGAGAAGATACATACTGCCCAGGAAAGGTAGACCCGAATAATATCGACAACTTTGTCATAGAGACCATACTGTATACCGATTATTCTGGAATGCAACCTGTCCATTCAGGGTGTCCAACCTGAATGACCCTTCTGTACATGGCCTTGTTAAAAAGGACGTGGTCAACTTTGGCAGTTAGCAGTTTCTATGAGTTTATTCCATCTGATGGCATGGATAAGATGTTGAATTTGTTTGTGTTCATGTATGGAAATCTGTTAACGTCATTATTGAGCTGTGGGATTTTGTCCAATGGGAACACATAGAAACAGAAGATTCGTTTATTTTAAATGCCACTGAAGTGACTTTCCTTTCTATGGAAGTCTCCTATGTAAACACTGCTGAGTTTGTTGAGAGCTGTGAATTACCAGCAGGCGGTGTCTGGCCAGCATAAGGGATTAGCCAGTTAACACTTTCCCATTGCCAAGACAATTGTGCGCCATCAATGCGTATAATTCTTTCAGTGTGTTGCCGAGTTACAGGGACTGCTCCTATAAAAATGAAAGTTTCTGTCCAATGTTTTCCTGCAGTGTTGCTACAATCAATGAAGCTAATTACATTATTTGGATTACAAATAAAAATGTCTTGCTTGCTTTTCGTTTAAAAACATGGATTGGATTCTTTCTGTTGAAAGTGTAACAGAATCCTGGAAAGCTATGCTTACAGTTTATTCCCTTTCCAGTTTGTTGGTAAACTCCCTCATAATGTATGAAGTCCTATAAATAAGGGTAGAATTGGTGACTGTAGCAGTTGTTGTAACAAGTTCACTGGCTAGCAGTCATCCATTGATGATTTCATCAATAAACTCCAGGCTCTCTGGGTAAGAAGCTCCCTGTGGCCTTAAGAGGTGCAGCAAGAGGAGGAGGAGGAGGAGGAGGAGGAGGAGGAGGAGGAGGGAGAGGAGGAGGAGGAGGAGGAAGAGAGGAGGAGGAGGAGGAGGGAGAGGAGAGGAGGAGGAGGAGGAGGAGGAGGAGGAGGAGAGAGGAGGAAGGAGGAGGAGAGGAAGAGGAGGGAGGAGGAGGAGAAGGAGGGTAGAGAGAGAGGAGGAGGAGGAGGAGGAGGAGAGGAGGAGGAGGAGGAGGAGGAGGTAGAAGAGGAGGAGGAGGTGGAAGCCAGGATTTGTGCCAGCTCCCACAGAGAGAGGGGAGGGTAGAGAAAGACAATTGTGACAATCTCATTATGTGTTGGTGGGATTCACACATTAGTCTATGGATCTATTGAATGGATAATGCCACATATCCGTTCACCAAAGGCAAACTAATTGAGTGGCTGGGCTTTGTGAAGAGCATGGCATTATCAATAGTAAGCACTCCCTCAAAGTGATACCGCTGTAGCATGCTCTAACACATTACACTGTGCACAACCCTAACCCTATTCATCTGATGGCTGTTTTCTGAGTTAGGAATAGTCATTCTCTTTTCTAGATCACATGGAAAACATGTAAACTGGGACTGAGAAAGTGGACTGGGAAAGTGAAACTGTTACGTATGTACTCAGGATATTAATAGTAAAAATAGATATTATTACATATATATTATATATTATATATCATATTATATGTATTATTACTATATACCGGTAGTACTATTACCATTATGTATTATATAAATCTAATCATGGTTTGAAACATAATACTCCAACATACTGTAACCGTATTACTCCACCATATTGATTGGGAGAGTTGTGTAATAGATTGTATTTGTATATATTTGGCCCATATATAACCCATATATAAATATATGTTTCTTTCACCACAAATTAAGAGAGCATCCACGAACAAACAGTTAGAGGATGTTTAGTTTTTTGCATCGACATGCAACACGACAACTTTTATTTGAAGTCTACAAGCACACATCCCTATTATACCTTATGAAAACAATCAGAGTAACGTTGATTAAAGGAGCCCTATTTTAACGCCAGGTGTGTCTGTGGTTAGCCATTTCAAATACCAGACATGCCCTGTCACATAGTGTCATCACAAGTGGGAGTGTCCACCTAGATGTATCATGGATAGATAAGCCTACCAGTTGGTACAGTCCACTGGTTTGACTGGTAGACTGATGGATAATCACATCCACCCCTGGGGGTAAAGTTTCCCCCTCCCTTTTTGTTAAGCGACCTTGGGGACCACGAAGGGCGCTATATAAGTCCAAGCTATTATTATTATTATTATTATTATTATTATTAAAATAGGGGCCCCTTTAAACTCTGAGCACTTGTAGTATTAAACTCCCAAACAACTGAGGGAGCAAATGTAGCTGTGTCTCCATCACAGCAGTACTGCCGGCTGAAAGCCAAGCAGAACTTGAACTATCTATCATTTCTTTGGCTCCAGAGATGACAGTTGCAACACAAGAAAAGTAGAACATTATCCAACTTTGCCAGTTCACACTTCTGACCCCAGTCAACCTATGGGTGTGGACCCTAGTTTAATTACTATTAAAACATGTGGGGATCATCTGTCTGCATTCATGTTTTTTCTTGTCTGGTGGGACTTTTGTGAAGTCCTCAGGAGTCTAGCTTCTAAATGCATGCATTGTTTGTGTAACTAGGTGGCCAGCTCAAATAATACAACTTTATGATTACAAAAAGACAAAAACAAGAGGAGAATATGTTACTTGGCATTAACTGAGCTAGTTACTCTCAATGGGATTAGTAACAGTTGTTAACGGAATGTGTAAGACCGTTCAATTGATTTTTGTCTACGACTACAACACTACTACTACAAATACTCCTCTTTGTTTCACCCTCCAGCTATTGTGCGGCAGCTGTATTTATTATCTGCCTTGGAATCTTATCTCTGCTACACAACCATAAACTAACACTTGCTACTGCACTTCAAAGGCGCTAACAGAACCAGAGGTGCCAAAATCATCTACAGATGGATGAGATGTCGTAGATTAGCGCTCAGAACAAGTGGGGACTAAGGAGTACGCCTTGCAGCATTCCAGCTGGGCTGGGACATTCACCCCAGGCATGTTAAGGAAGTCTTACGAGGAAAAACACCTTCCCATCTGTTGGGTCAGTGGAGCACCAGAGGAAACAGCTACTAGTATACAGCACATTATGGCGGTCATAAGTGGTTATTATATCATCTAATCTATTGAGTGATAATTGAATTAGTCATAAAGCAATAGTCAATTATAAGTTATTGTGTTTGGTCGTGTTAATAGCTATGTGGTATTTGTAGGAGAATCATTAAGTACTAATAATATATTGACAAATGTCACATTTTCCCTGGCGTGGAACTTTAGGTATTGAAAATAAATCATATTGAAGTTGTTTTAAATGCCTTCTATTGGTTTTATAATTACCATGCTTGATCCAAGCCAATCTATGAAGATTCTAAAAGCACATCACACCTTTGTTCATTGTTTGATTTTGATTTTGAAAGTTGATTGAGGAAACCTCCATCAATAAACCACATGTAAAATGTTTTCTGTAGGTTGAAGGTGCTGCATTTAACGACTATTTATCTGAGTGTAATTTGTTAGAAATGGCTGTGAGAATCTATGTTTCAAGTTGATTGCGCCTGCCTCTGTAAGAGACAATGTTGAATAGATAGTGTGTCCTCATTGGTTCAATCTCGTCGGTCACTGCACGGCTTAGTGCATGGCAGGAAACATCCAAAATTGATCTTTGTTCATCTATTTTGCAAGCAATATTTTCACCTATAAAATCCCTCAGTATTTGTGATTCAATTAAGGTTAATGTTGTATTGGGATATTTAGTGTCAAAGAAAAGCTATCAAGCAAGAAAACCAATGCATCTGAGAATTAAATAATATTTGTCTTGAATAGGAGGATAATAGGATCTTTCCAAATATTACCTTAATAATACCCATATCTTTGCAACTCCTGAAACCCTATACCACCACATAGTTCTCTTGTGAAGATTACGCTGATTCTTGCCATATACAGCAAGTTTATTTTATGTCCTAAAGTGTGTTCACAGACTATGTTGGTAAAAGCAGCAATTCCCGTTCCTGGAGGACATTTATTTGACGAAAAGGGTGCAACAAATGGGTTGCGATGTCATACTATAGTTCCACTCCAGTGAGCACGGACGGACGCAATTAAGGAAGAACACAACATTTAAGGAAACAGACCATCTCAAAGGGGTTTCTCGAGAGACAGTGTGCAAAAATGAGCAGTTGCCAGCGTCAGCCATCTTCAGCGCAGGTAACCCGCTTTTGTTTGGCTGCAATTAATCATGTTCTCAGCCATTCAGTTAGTGTTTGTTAATTAGAGACTTCGGGGAGAGGCCTGACACTGAGGTGTCCTGGATTTCGATGCAAAACACTCGCTAATTAGGGCTCCCATTCACCATACATGCAGCCAGTCGTTTGGAGGTGCCAGCTAATGAGCAATCACTGGGCGCTGCGCTCCCACTACAAGCCATTCAGAGATGATGACACCCAATGCACAGACCGTACCATTACAAGCACAGAACACGAGGGTTATTTACATTGATGAATGACTACTGGGGGGCCTGATGAAACCACATGTAAGGAAATAAACCTTACAGTCATCAATAATCCATAAAAGGAGACACAGGCCCATCCAACTTGGGCCTGTGGGGTGGGGGGATGGAGGGGTGGGGAGGTTTGGATAAACATGTAAGGTTACCTGTGGAAAGGTAGAATGAAAGAATGAAAATCAAACCGGTCGCACCAAATAATTCAACACACCCATTGCAGGTGTATGACAGCAGAATATACGCACAAAACAACAATATGTATTAGGAGACATTGATTGGTTTAACATAGACAACATGACAGATGACTGTCATGTTGGACGGGAGGCACTGGGCAGTGTTGTTAGGCAAGTTGCATCGCACCACTTTGGCTACCAACAACATGTCAAAGTTAACCTTTGCAGTTTCGAGACATGCAGATAGGAGGGCAGTGAAAGCCCCTTTAATATTTCAGTTTAGCACTTAGGAAGAATAGGGATAATGCTAAGTCAACACCAGCTGCTAAACAGCTTTGGGTGGCTCAAACATTTTCGGGACATTTTTAACTTTGAAACATCCTAAAGTGAAAGTCACTTCAGATATGAGTCCAAAAATTCCTTCGCCTCCTAAATTCTATTCTATCCATGTATTATTGATCCATCCATTATAATTGATTACAAATTGTATTGGTTGTCCTATGTACCACCTAGGAACACGTACCACCACACAGTCTTCACTGCACCAACTCAGTCAATCGTTGGTGATTGGGTTTATGACCTAGCTGCTGGTCCTCAAGCCCTCCCCCAGCCGTACAGGTGCACCTTTGAAGGGAGGGGCGGGCTGCTCCTAAACTATTTAGTGTGGAAGAGGAGAGGCAGAATGAGGAGGGCAGTGGGCGTGTGAAAAGAAAACGACACTAATTCATTGGCAATAAAAGTGCCCCCCCCACCCCCCCTCAACCCCCCCTCCCCCCCCACCCCATACCCCCTACCCCCCTGCCCCCCCTCCCTCTTCCTCTCCTCAATTCCCAAACACAGCAGAGCTCCTGCGCTGCTCCACCCCTGCTCCCCATAGCTAATTGTCATACAAGCCGGGGAGGAAGCTACCGCTGTGCTAGCAGCCAGCCCCTCCAACAAGTGCAAATAAGCATCCAAATAACAAACAAAAGAAGGCAAGGTCTACACGTCAAAGTCAACTTCACACTGGCTCGAGGGGCTGGGCCGGCAGATTACAAAGTCACAGTGACACGCCAATGATGGATGGTGATTGTGTGGTCGGGGGTCTGTCAGATGAACAGCTAGTTTCTTTGTTTTGCTTCTCCGTGATTCCTTGACACAAATACACTGAGCATTTGCTGGCCTGCACAAACACACGTGCGCACATGCACGCACGCACACACACACACACACACACACACACACACACACACACACACACACACACACACACACACACACACACACACACACACACACACACACACACACACACACACACACACACACACACACACACACACACAAACATAAACATGCATACACACACACATACACATGCATGTACACACACACATGCACACACACACACACACAAACACACAAACACGCACATAGATACACAGACACACACGCACAAACTCATGACAGAGTGTTTGTGTGTGTTGAATGTTATTTGGGTCACACGTGAAATCAAACAGCTTCACCTCCAGCTGAATGAGATGATTTATTCAAACCACATGGCAACAGATTGTGTCACTTCTTTGCAGAGCTGTGGTCGGCCACTGGGACACAGACAGACAGAGAGCTTGCCAGGGCTTGTGATCCATTTAGCTGACGGAGGCGCGGAGAAGACCTCTGTCTTAATAGTTTGAACAAATAAATGAAACAATAACCTAGCCAGTCGGTATAGAACACCACATCGTGTCACATTCACACCATTCTTCCATAGATCAGCGCTCCAGGGTGTTAGGGCACTCCCTGTTGGAGTAATGGCTGCTTCTCCAGAAGAATTACAAGAAGTCTAGAGGCCCTTTTTTTGGGGTTGAGACTGAGTGACGTGAGACGGTGTTGATGGATCCGGCTTTAGCTGCTCTACAGCTGCCGGCGGTTTTGTTTGAGTAGAACAGCGAACAGAGTTTGAAATAAGAAGGTAAGGTGATAGGTAAGGTGATAAAAGTAAAGAGTGAGAGAAAATGTTTGCTGGAGGTGACGCGGATCGCTTTGAACCAGACCGACGCCACGGAGTCCTATCATTCAGTCACGCCGGGTGACAGAGGCAATCACCACGCTGATGAAATCACATTTTTGTTGACTTTGAGAAATAATGACTCTTCACACCTTCTTTGATGCTGGTTTCTTAGACAGCCTTATTAACCCCCTGGGAGAAAGTCGGGGAGGTCACGAGGTCAAAGTTCGTCTATAGGTGAGAGGCCACAGCACTGAGCTGGTGGTGGTGGTGGGGGGGGGGGGTGGACTGTCCATTAAGTCTCAATCAGGACATCAGCCCTCAGGAGTGCAGTGTTACGGCTCGTTCCTCTGTTTCACCGTGGCTCACCTTGGGTCCACGAGTTTGACAACTAAAGCCAAACTTCTGGAGGGAAACGAGACACCACTACTTTCAACTGGGCCGGAAACTGGAATTGAACCTACCGAAAATGAAACATCCCGTTAGCCCAGATTTGAGCTTGTCTGATGAGATTTGTGAGACTACAAAGTGGCCTGCAGAGGGGCGACATAAGAGCTTTACCCCCAACGGAAAGATTCTCACAGGGTTGAGGAGAGAACACACACACACACACACACACACACACACACACACACACACACACACACACACACACACACACACACACACACACACACACACACACACACACACACACACACACACACACACACACACACACACACACACACACACCACACACACACACACACACACACACACACACACACACACACACACACACACACACACACACACACTATGGGAAGACACATACACACACACACACACACACACACACACACACACACACACACACACACACACACACACACACACACACACACACACACACACACACACACACACACACACACACACACACACACACACACAAACACACACAGGCACACATCACTTGATCGATACATGCACAGGCCTGCACATCATACACTTACGACAGGTGCAGAAGATAAACCCTACCATCACACACACAACACACACACACACACACACACACACACACACACACACACACACACACACACACACACACACACACACACACACACACACACACACACACACACACACACACACACACACACACACACACACTGTGAGGCTTAGATTGTATGCACTAAATGATTGTCCTGGGGGCCTCGACGCGCTCCAGTGCGCTTCCCACACCTTGCTCTGAGAGACTGCTGCGACGGGAAGGCGTATAGGTCTGGATTTACGTGGTGGGCTGGAAAACTGTTTGGCCCAGTGACCACAAGTCACCGGCCTGGTATAGGCAATGGGCTTTCAAAGGGTGGGCCCCTTTCATTGGTTTACGAGCCCACCGTGAACCAGTTAGACATGGCCACTGTCTCTGCACCTGGAACCATTATTAAGCAACAAGGATCATCTCCCCTCCGGCGAGCCAACGGACATTGAAATGTACAAGGAGAAGATTAGATCTGATTCAATCTCCCTTTTCCTCAACCTGAAAGAGAGGGGGGGTGTGGGTGGGGTGGGGTGGGGGGAATCCCTCTTGTTATTTCAGTTCCTGAAGAGTGAAAGGGTAAGGGTTGAGTTGGATTGAGAAAAGGAAGCACATTGTTTTATGCATGCTATTAATTCAGAATATATTGTACTTGTGAGCCCCTTTTAATTGTCCACATTGTTTAAACACAACTTGTGTTGTTTAATGATAGGGTTCCATTCAGCGAGTAAGTGAAGCAAGGACCACTTCAACACGGAGGCTACACAAAAGCATTCCTACTCTGAGAGGCGACGTCTGGCCAAAGATATTAGTAGAAAGGAGATCATTACATTTGTATTAGGTCATTTGTAAAATGAGACACTCGGAAAAAAACATTAGAAAGTAAAATAAATCCCAAATGAAGTGTCAAACTAGTAAAAAGCATAGGTTCAATACAAGATCCATCCAATAAAAAAAAGAAACAAAAAACGGAAACTGAAGAGAGAGAGAGAGAGAGAGAGAGAGAGAGAGAGAGAGAGAGAGAGAGAGGAGAGAGAGAGAGAGAGAGAGAGAGAGAGAGAGAGAGAGAGAGAGAGAGAGAAGAGAGAGAGAGAGAGAGAGAGAGAGAGAGAGAGAGAGAGAGAGAGAGAGAGCGTTAGTGATGATTGTCCGTGAAGTCATTTATTGCACGAGTGGGAGCACAGCTTTGTTTTGACAAAATAAACACCAGGCTGCCAGGCCTCATTCAGCCACGCAGGGCGGTTTGATTTGATGGATGCCCTATGCTTGAATACGAGTGTCTTGAGTGAATGCGTCTCTTGGTCTGTGCCCTGTGTGGTTTTATCCTCAATGTCCTGCCTTGGAGCGCAGATCGTTTGGCTGACGTCTCCCCCCACCGTGCCCTGCCACAGCACTGCCCTCCTAAAGGAAGGGACCACACACACACATGGGTGGAGAGGTGTGTGTGTGTGTGTGTGGGGGGGGGGTAGGCTGTGAGAGGTCGGAGGGGGGTCTGTGCCCCCCCATATCCTGGACAATTCTTCTTGGCTTTTGTGTGTGTGTTTTGAAAGCAGTTGGGGGAGCGGGGGGGGGGGGGGGGGGTGAGGGTGCGAGGGAGGAGTGGGGGAAAGGGGGGGAACCACGTTTGTGGTCACAAATCTTTTCTTCGGTAGCCAGCTCTGTCAGACGGCCCTCCTTAAAGACTTCAAAACAATTTAAACGGTGGATGGAGAGTCATCAAGTGTTGCCCGACAATGGAAATGTCCCCTTTTGTGTTGACTCGACTCATAACAGGTGGAAAGGTCTGTGTAACTGTTACCATGGCGACCCATGTGAAGGTGTGTGTTACCATTCCCATGGAGACCCGTGTTAAGGTGTGGGTTACCATTCCCATGGAGACCCGTGTTAAGGTGTGTGTTACTGTTCACAGAAGGACCCATGGAGACCTGTGTATAGGTGTGCAAAACCGTTCCCATAGATACCCATGTAGAGTTTTGTGTTACAGTACCCATGGAGACCCATGTCCAGGGTCAATTAATAGCAATAGTAACATAATGGTGATATAAATAGTAAAAGCAATAGTACAGATACAGTAATGGGACATTAATAGTAATGACAATAGTAAAAGTAATAGCAATTGTAACAATAGGCTGGTAATGTAACAGTACTAGTAACACTAATTTATAATTTTACAGTATTTTTAATTTACATAATTATACTTATAGAAATAGTGATATAGTAATAGACATTTTATTGGTGCCTTGGTGATACTAATGTAGTTTGCTGTCCTGCCCCCACAATGTTGGAATTTGTATGTTGTTTTTTAGTTCAATCTTCCATGTTGACTGCACTAATTAACTTAACTTAATTCATTTAATGTAATTCATGTTATAGTCATACAAATAAAATGAAATCTATACTAATATAATCAATTCAGGAATAAATGAAATGACCCATTCTGAAATGACACATTCTTTTTTTTTTTACTTTGCAGAATATAATATAATTGGAATGTAACGGTATGCCATATACCTCAGGTATTATATCTTGTTCAATTGTTATTTAACTACTGCTTCTTTCGATTTGTAATATTGTTAATAACAATATCAACAAAAACCTAATTACAATTATTTGTGTTATTAACCCAACAGTGGGAGTTGAAGGCCCAGTCACATGGGTCTAATACATTTGTAAAAGGGTCGGTGGGTCGTGCATTGTGGAACCTCTCTCCCTCTAGTGGTGAGGCTGGACAGCAAGCTTTTCTAGACCGGTAGATGTAATGTCCACTGGGAGCCACAACACAACACAACCCCAGACACTGGGCGGCCCTCGTCATGATTTGGAGCCGGTTTCTGTTACAGTAAGGCCACTTCTCACCCAAGCGCTTACTTTAAGTAGTTGTTAGCTACTTTTAAAATCGTATAGCTACTCGTCTAATTGGGCTGGCAAAGGAGATTCATTAGTTCTTAGCTAATGGGCACAAACATTAAAAAACAAACTTCTTTACATTGTATTTCAGAGTGGTTAGCGCAGAATAAATCAACTAAAGTCCATTATTCAGCAAATGTGGATTCTAGTGACAAACAATAATTTGTTTCGTTGTTAAACTCTGCTGACAGAGTCAGCTTTTTTGCTTTGCTAATTTGAACTAATTAAGATTTGAAATATTCCAGAGAGATGGCAGCACATGAGACGTAACTAGGTTGTAAGTAGAATGGCAGATAAAATCAACCTATACTCACTTATTCTGAATATAGGGCTGAAAACACATATATTAAGTCTAGAAATATATCCCCCTCCCCCCGCCGTTTTGTAAATGCAAAAATAGTGAATATGTATAGAGAGGAAGACAGCTACAATTATTTTATATAAAAGCAATGAACTTTGGATCAGCAAACTGCACTAAGCCTTAATTGACTGTAAAACATAACGTTGACAGCATATGTTAGCATAAAAGCGTCCTCCAAGAAATTTTCGCAAAGCTGCATTTTGCTCATTCTTTTGTTATTGCGGCTCTATTACTTCTGTATTCCATTAAGACTGAAATGTCCATCTCCTCTTCATACACCGTCTTGTCCTGTGAAGTGTGAAAGCAAGAGAAAACGACATATTCTGTTGTGCCATCAATGACAGGGCGACAGACAGACTGAATAAATGGGGTCAGCTCGTGGCATGTAATAATTCTTCTAAGTTAAACAGGCTGAGGAACTCTGACCTTCACAATCTAACTGAGCAGGAAAAGCCAATGATGTGTACAAGCCCGCTCGGCCTCCGCTGATTATGATAAAATATATCTCAGCAATGGAAAAGATAACGCTACGTCTTCGCTGACATATATGGGACCGGTATTTCAATAACACCCCCAATTTCAGAGGCACTAAAATGTTTTAGTGTGGGCTGTAAACTAGGCGTGTGAGAGAAAGGGGGTTGGGGGGGGGGGGGGCTCTGTCTCCCTGCATGCCTGAACAGTGAAAGTAAGATGGACCCCCGCTTGTCACATACACGTAAAGACAATTGAAAGCGTCCTCCATTCATCTCCAGGATACGTCGTTTCCTCCAAAAGAAATAAGTGGCAGTGCGCTGGTGCATCAGAACTTATCAAGCCATGGCAAGCGGCACTTCTGCTCAATGCAGCCCATTTTGATTTACAGCAACGATTTATTGAATTATTATTTATCAAGCAAAAGGAGGGCGGGAGGAGGGATGAGGGGGATATAGATGTGTCCTAATCATTGTGTCTTCTATATCTTTTCATTATGATTTGTTTATGGTTTTCCAGAAAAACAAGGCAGCGTCTCGTAGTTGTGTCTGTGCGCCAGAAGGCCTGCTGTCTGTTCTCCTCACGCCATGAAATATTGATGATGAGCTTTGAGCATTTGTAGCATTGGGCTGGATTGAGTGAGGAAAAATCTCCAGAGGTCGTGCTTTAAGTTTTAGCTCTCAGCGTACACACGTCTCTTTCAAAAGAGTTGGTGGCTTGAGCCATTCATAATGAACATGCTTGGCATTTATCATTGATAATGTTGTGTTCTCTCTGTCAATACACATGGTTTTTACATCAACAGAATCACGTGGCCAGTGCAGACGCACATAATGGGTTTAGGGATGGATGGCAACCTTTCCTCATCACGTCGTATTTATTTATATAAGACTACCATGCTCTCTCTCTCTCTCTCTCTCTCTCTCTCTCTCTCTCTCTCTCTCTCTCTCTCTCTCTCTCTCTCTCTCTCTCTCTCTCTCTCTCTCTCTCTCTCTCTCTCTCCTCTCTCTCTCTCTCTCCCTCTCCCCCTCCTCCCCCCCCCTCTCTCTCTCTCTCTCTCCTCTCTGTCCTCTCTCTCTCTCTCTCTCTCTCTCTCTCTCTCTCTCTCTCTCTCTCTCTCTCTCCTCTCTCTCTCTCTCTCTCTCTCTCTCTCTCTCTCTCTCTCTCCTCTCTCTCTCTCTCCTCTCTCTCTCTCTCCTCTCTCTCTCTCTCTCTCTCTCTCTCTCTCTCTCTCTCTCTCTCTCTCTCTCTCTCTCTCTCTCTCTCTCTCTCTCTCTCTCTCTCTCTCTCTCTCTCTCTCTCTCTCCTCTCTCTCCTCTCTCTCTCTCTCTCTCTCTCTCTCTCTCTCTCTCTCTCTCTCTCTCTCTCTCTCTCTCTCTCTCTCTCTTGCTCTGCTAAGGATAAAAATACAAATACAGGCAATAAGATGGGAAACACAGAAAAATATATGCATATTCAAAAGTCTAGCTCAATTATATCTAAAGTTCACTGCTCACAGACGCGGTGGTCTTGGAGCTGGTAAAGAGAGAAGTTATGAAGTGCCCCCCCCAGGCCAGTGGGCTAGGCCTTTCTCTTGCCATATGCTGGAGACACCAAGTCAAACATAGGCTTTGTTCTCCTGGCATCGCAGCTTCTTTACAAATGCTACAAACTTGGCAAGACTCATTTCAGGGCTTTGCTGACCTATTTTCCCCCTATCACAGAGCACGTCGGCTCCCGGTTCGTAGTCAGCGTCTAGAAGGACTCTGAAGAGAACTGTACAAATACATTGAAGCTAGTAGGGTGCCTTGTGTTGAAAAGACAAACGACTCGGAGTACATTTGTCATCGGGTTTCTGCCTCTACAGTACACAAACCCTTTAGTAAAACCAGAAAGTATTTGTGTTTAACACATCATGTTCAGGGGAAAAATAGCTATTATCATCCTGATGATAAATGTTTTTTTAGTGCTGGGGGGAGTCCGGTGTCGACCAGACAGCGGCTCTCCTCAGCACATGACCACCAGCGGCCGTCCATGGAGGCCACTGGGAGGAAAAGACTAAACAAACATGCATGCACGATGACTCCAAGAGAGGGGGGGTCTCCCGTCTGAGGGGCACCCGGGCGCTGTCGTATTAATAATGCCTTATTCTCTCGCCGGGCGATCCCCTTTTATTACCCAGGGTCATTTACAATCCCATAACGTATTCACACATTGAGAGAATAATCCTGTGATAAATTCTTTGAAATGCCCTTCACAGTTGTCATAGCAAGACCATAAACAGCATTTATAACAATCTAGCTGGGAGGGGGGGGGGGGGGGTGGCAGACAGAGGGGGGGTGCAACGCTCTGCTTAGCATGCAGGAAAGATTAAGATTGGATAGGTCTGCTTAGGCCCTTACTCCATCCGTGACAGACCAACGGTACACCAGGCGACGGCGTTTTGCCTCAGATCCACCCTCCGCGGTAACTACGGTAACCACGGGCATCCTGGATGAGCGGTCCTTGACTTCTCTACATGTTTACAAACACATACACCCTTCTATACATCTCTTTTATATTATCAGTACATACTGTCTCTATTATACTGTCACTAGATACTGTCTCTATTATATTACCAGTACATACTGTCTCTATTATACTATCAGTACATACTGTCACTATTATATTATCACTGGATACTGTCTCTATTATATTACCAGTACATACTGTCTCTATTATACTATCACTAGATACTGTCTCTATTATACTATCACTAGATACTGTCTCTATTATATTACCAGTACATACTGTCTCTATTATACTATCAGTACATACTGTCACTATTATATGATCACTAGATACTGTCTCTATTATTGTATCACTAGATACTGTCTCTTCTTTATTATACTCTCAGTACATGCTGCTGTCATCCATTATATTATCACTACATACGGTCTCTATTCTACTATCATTCTGACTCTATTTTACTATCACTAGATACAGTCTCTATTCTACTATCATACTGTCTCTATTCTTATATCATACTGTCTTTATTATACTATCAGTACATACTGTCTCTATTAAACTATCACTAGATACTGTCTCTATTATACTATCACTAGCTTTTGTCTCTATTATCATATCACTAGATACTGTCTCTATTATACTATCACTAGATGCTGTCTATTATACTATCACTAATTACTGTCTCTATTATACTATCACTAATTACTGTCTCTATTATACTATCACTAATTACTGTCTCTATTATACTATCACTAAACACTGTCTCTATTAAACTACCAGTACATCCTGTCTGTGTTATAGTATCAATGTTGGCTTGATGCTGGTCAGTGTGGTTTTGCTGAGTGTAAACACAATTTACCTTCAAATGCTTTACTTTGAAAGCATTTATTGATTTGACTCCCCCCCCCCCCATCCTCCCTGCCTGGTCAGATGCCACAGTGATAGTGTTTAGCATGCGCTGTCTGCGTTAAACACTGCCAGAGGACTCTTTGCAGGTGTGTGATTAATCATAATTAGGTTTCGTGTGACAATACCGCAGAGACACAGAGACAGAGATGGCAAGTCTCTCTCTCAGACACCGCCCCCCCCCCCCCCCCCCCCCCCCCCCCACATTTTCCTCGGGACCTCCCCCTCCCATCCCTCTCCCCTCCTCTCCCCTCATGCTCCCCTCTCTCGCTCTCTTTGTTCTCCATTTAGAGTTACACCAAGGAGCGGAGGGAGACAGGAGGAAAAAATGATTCCTGGTGGGATTAAACTGATGCCACACACAGGTTAAAAATGCAATAAAATAAAACATGATTACATTTTGAGAATAACATATTAAATCTGCAAAAAAATAATTTGGTGTCCACTGCCGGTCATGTCACTTGACAAGCATTTAATTTAAATAATGGTTTTAAATCTGTACTTTTTTTGTATTTTTTTTACATATCCATAGTACTGTATGTCTAATGAAATATGACTTAGATAATAATAATAATAATAATAATAATAATAATAATAATAATAATAATAATAATAATAATAATAATAATAATAATAATAATAATAATAATAATAATAATAATAATAATAATAATAATAGTAATGATAATAATAGAAAATAGGCATATACCTAAATGATGCAAATATCAGATTCTAAAAAATGTACGCTATTATTCAATAGAATTACGCTGCCGCTTGTTGACAACAAATTTAATTTGGACAAAGACAATAAAACAAAAACAGTGGCCTCGTTTTCTGCCATCGTTATTTTTCCTCAGATGTAATTATTCTCTAAGCCGCCCGTCTCTGTGTCTGTTGAACGAGGGTTAGTGGGTCCTGGAGGAGGAGTTTGCTGGCCCACTGTGAAGAGACCAACTCGCCCAGGGGGGGTGACAGGTGGCCTTGTGCCCACTCTCCCCGTAGGACCTACCCACTTCAATGGCCTGTCGTCACCTCGGGCTAAGTACCATCTCATTTATTCAACATGCCATATTTATCTTCCTGTGGCTGATTAATAGAGTACACAGTCTTAGCAAATCTGGTGCGGAGGCTTATATGGAGAGGGGGGGGCTGCTGTGGGGGGGGGGGGGGGATAAAAACAAAGACAACAACTTTCTAGTCTCTTGCGCCTCCAACTGTCACCCAATCCTTACACGGCTCTATTGAATGCTGCTCTCTGATTGGTCCAGCGCTGCTTTCTGTTATTTCTGTATAACGGACCGTCGTCATGTATAACGGACCGTTGCTAGGGACAGCGTCATGTAAATAGAAACTTTACCGATCAATCCTTGTCACGTACACGCCCCATATCACAGGACAACAACGCCCAATTCAATATAAATATGCTATAAAAACTTTACCGACGAATCCTTGTCGCTGCTGAATCATTGTGGGTTATTATCTATTGTTTATTATTCATTTCATTGAAAAACACACAAGCACACACATAAATACACACACACACAAATGCACGCACACACACACACACACACACACACACACACACACACACACACACACACACACACACACACACACACACACACACACACACACACACACACACACACACACACACACACACACACACACACACACACACACACACACACACAGTAATAGTCTTATTCAGTTGGGCAACAAAATATTTTAGGTTTCTAAGGAGAACATTGAATCTACTACATATGGTGTGTCGTGGTTAATGCATCTGAATGAACTATACATAGTGTGGTCTGGTAATTGCAATCGAAACATATTTAAATTGATCTTCAAGTTATCTAACTATCAAACTTTCAAAAAAACATCCAAATACAAACACGAAATGTAGATACTGTAAATATATTCTGATCACATCCTACAGTCAGACCAAAACCAACATGGAGCAGACAATGAAGACATTTGTACCACACTAGCGGTTAGCTCGATGGTGTTTGTAGTGTTGTGAGGGCCGCCCTCATCAGCAGCCCTGTTTAATGTCAGCTGGCTGCTTCGCAAAGAAAACAAAGGACAAAAAGACAATTAAGTCAAGTGATAAAAGCCCAAGTACCATAACATGCTACATTAAATACCCACGGTGGGGGGACATAAATAACACTAAGCCCCTACTCAAGCAGTTTGTTTCATTGGGCTTGTTGTTTATTGAGGGAAAACTTGAGGAGTTGCATCCACTCTCTGTTAAGCAACGCTCAAACAGCACTTTACCTTTTAATGGGGCGCAACTGCCCAGCAGTGATGATGTTTACAGAAAAAAGCACAAGCCTGTGTTGTTTCCAAAAGCCAGCATCATTGTGCGTGTGCGCACACAAGTACACTGTCTGGACACGTGACGTCTGGAAAATCTTGTTGTGATTTCAAAACACCTCAGCGATGAGTGGGTCAAGTGCAGGAGGGTGAGGAGGTGAATGTGTTTGGGGCCTGGTAGGGAGGGGTGGATCTGGGTGGGGGGTGACAGGAAAGTTGTTGGTGTTTGTTTGGGGTCCCGGTGGGGATGAGGTGGATCTGTTGTTTTAGTTGTCATAATGTTTCTTAACACGGCCCCACGGGAGCCATACACTGGAAGGACAAGCAGAGAGCACACCGGCTCTTTAAATCCTATTCATCTTCATTGTCAAAAGTCCCTAGTGTGCACACACACGTGCACGCAGACACACACACACACACACGCACACGCACACGCACACGCACGCGCGCGCACGCACGCACGCACGCACGCACGCACGCACGCACGCACACACGCACGCACGCACGCACACACGCACACACACACACACACACACACACACACACACACACACACACACACACACACACACACACACACACACACACACACACACACACACACACACACACACACACACACACACACACACACACACACACACACACACACACACACACACACACACACACACACACACACACACAGTAAAGTTCTTGGTTATCATGACGTCAGCAAACAAAAATGTTTTTGTTATTTTGTAAATATAATATTTGATAATAACCTGTGCACCCCCCCCCTCCTCCCCCGACTATCAGTGAACTGTTAAACAACCTATTAAAACATGTTGTATTATAACTGTGAAAGTATTTATGGCATAAATGCCAGACCATTATTGTAGTAATTGCACTGATCCATTAGCAGCAATACTTTATTCCTTGAATGAGATGCTAAAACTGCATGAGTAAACTCTCTCATGGGCTCTATCTATAAGCTGCAAGATATGCTCTTTCGCCGACTGGACAAATATACACACGTTATCTCATGGGGTTTCCACCAAGGTGTTATAGTTTTACATTTATTCATCCGTATTCTTTTTGCCTTTTTGTTTTCATCTATATCTTTTTTATGAAGGGCACTATTAGCCTATATGCTCAAATATTAACTCATAGGATACAGTAATTCATATAATATCATCTTTCTCGTTGGAGATGGATTGCTCCTTTCTGTCTGATCACATCAGGTCATGACAAAACCTGCACTGATGAAGAGACTCTTGAAGCATTTGACTGATAAACAGAACTGAAAAACCATGTGAATGATGCGTTTCAGTGTGAAGAACAAATGCGGAACCATTCAATATAGCATAACAGCAAAAAAAGAACTACAGAATACCGGACATAATTTTTCCCGGCTTGAATATTGATATAACTACTACTAGCTACTATCTATCACAGGACAACCAACTACCAACATGCTATATAAATATGCAACTAAAAACTACCAAAACTAATCCTGGCCGCTGCTGAATCATTGTGGGCTATTATCTATAGTTTACTTATATTTTTCACTTCGTAAAGCCGTCAATAAGCGGTTTCTGATAATGTATAATGTAGACGTGGTTGTGTTATCAGAATAATCAACAGCCTTCCTGGTTAGTTTCCAGAAGCCTAGCATCATTGTGCGTGTGCGCACACAAGTACACTGTCTGGACACGTGACGTCTGGAAAATCTTGTTGTGATTTCAAAACACCTCAGCGATGAGTGGGTCAAGAGCAGGAGGGTGAGGAGGTGAATGTGTTTGGGGCCTGGTAGGGAGGGGTGGATCTGGGTGGGGGGTGACAGGAAAGTTGTTGGTGTTTGTTTGGGGTCCCGGTGGGGATGAGGTGGATCTGTTGTTTTAGTTGTCATAATGTTTCTTAACACGGCCCCACGGGAGCCATACACTGGAAGGACAAGCAGAGAGCACACCGGCTCTTTAAATCCTATTCATCTTCATTGTCAAAAGTCCCTAGTGTGCACACACACGTGCACACAGACGCACACACACACACACGCACACACACACACACACACACACACACACACACAAACAACCGGATTGAAAGCCTACACACGCGGCAGGCTACCGTCACGCACTCACATACACACTACAACCACTCACACAGTTTCACAACTCACACACTGATGTATACATGCAACACCACAGATGACGAATAGATACCTGTAACATCTGGCTCCACTGACTGACACTGGCTGTATACGCAGGGCCCACAATCACTGTCATACATAACACACGAAATAACACCTACATGTAAGACCTACTCTGTTGACAAGTGAACTGATGATGACGTTGGTGGAAATAATATTGATAATGACCTGATTCTACCCGCAAATACACTTCGGAGACAATCAGTATCAGTGTCAAACAACTTGTTAATATTGCACGTCGTAAGTAAAATGTGAGAAGTGAAATAAAGCCAGTACATACAGCACATCTGTTATAATTGCCAATCATATTTTACACCTAAGACTTCACTTAGGCTACGTCAGTCTTGTAAGTTTTTAGCAACCATGACTCATCCTGACTGGGGCAACCTATACAAGCTCACATTGCATGAATACAACAACGGAATTGAAAATTTCGGGAGAGGCCCGCCCACTCTCCCAAGCAAGGCAGCAGGACCAGGTCCGCCAGGCCCCCGCTCCGACCGGGGGCGTGTCGCCCACCCAGCCCCCCCTGAAGCTCCGCCCCTGCATAGGATACAGTAATTCATATAATATCATCTTTCTCGTTGGAGATGGATTGCTCCTTTCTGTCTGATCACATCAGGTCATGACAAAACCTGCACTGATGAAGAGACTCTTGAAGCATTTGACTGATAAACAGAACTGAAAAACCATGTGAATGATGCGTTTCAGTGTGAAGAACAAATGCGGAACCATTCAATATAGCATAACAGCAAAAAAAGAACTACAGAATACCGGACATAATTTTTCCCGGCTTGAATATTGATATAACTACTACTAACTACTAACTACTAACTACTAACTACTAACTACTAACTACTACTACAGCTACTGTCGACAAATTTCACCTTCTACTTTTCTCTGACCGTCCTTAATGGTTTCTGCTACTGAAATGTAGACGTTTTTTTTCTGACCTTTCACATCCTTCCAGACTAACAGTCTAGAATCTGCTCTACATTAAAAAGAAAATAGTTGGATAGTGCCACTGCCATTACACAAAGAGGTTATAAAACAAACGATAAGATAACATTTATTTTTGCTGCGCACACTTTGCTCTGCTCTGCTGTCATCTCATTGGTAGGATGAGCTTTTGTCCCGCCCGTTACTTATTGATTGAAATACAAAAACATCCAGTTGTCAGATACTTATAATAGACAGGCTCCCTGTCATTCAGGGAACCCACCTTTTTGTCAAAATGCATAAAAAATTTAACAAGACAGAAGCTTTAAGTTTAAATTTGAATCTTCATGTGCATTTTAATTCTTCCAAATGGTAATAAATCAGTCTTTATATTGAAAGGAATAATTAATAAAGTAGTAACTGCTCAAGTTCAGAATCCCATTGGATATAGTCATGGAGAAGAAAGATTCTGCTCATTCCTCCACTTCTCCACACGTGCACATCCCAACCTGAGCAGGTCTCTCAGTCTGCCAATCCTCCAGACCCTGAAGGCATTAATTATCCAAAGGGGCGCCAAACAAAAAACTAAAATCGGATTGAATAGATTTAAATGTACTTTTAATTAATTAATATACTCAATACTGGCCATTTTTTGGCATGATATTTTTATTGTTTCTTTGTTAATTATAGGTTTAAGAACATTGAATGTGTAATTTTTTTGGCATCTGGTGCCTTATTCTCTTCATCCAGTCAATATGTAATGCATGCACATCATCAGTATTTATTTGTGTCTATTTTTTTCGTCATTATATTTTATTATTTGTGTATATTTTTCAAGCGCTCCAGTGTTGAAATGACCTCTTCACCGTCATTAGGGCAGCAGCATCTCTCTCCCTCTCTATGACTTGTGTCACTAAATGACAATAATATTCGCGTGGAGCCCCTCCTCCATACCACCCAGCCCACTGTCTCTCCCCTCAAACCTTACTTACAGTAATAATAATCATCTAAGTCAATTCATTAAAGGTTTTGAATCATTATCTCTATCCAGTTATCCCTGTCTTTGAGGTTTCTTCTAGTGTACTATTACTATTACTTTCTGAGTAAGCAGTAAGTCTGATGATATCTCAATGTTTATATTCATTCAAACATTTTAAACCATTCTCCAACCCAAAAAGACTCATTTAAATCTGTTATAACAAAGTTATAAAGCCCAACTTCAGGACTGCATCTCTCTCTCTCTCTCTCTCTCTCTCTCTCTCTCTCTCTCTCTCTCTCTCTCTCTCTCTCTCTCTCTCTCTCTCTCTCTCTCTCTCTCTCTCTCTCTCTCTCTCTCTCTCTCTCTCTCTCTGCTCTCTCTCTCTCTCTCTCTCTCTCTCTCTCTCTCTCTCTCTCTCTCTCTCTCTCTCTCTCTTCTCTCTCTCTCTCTCTCTCTCTCTCTCTCTCTCTCTCTCTCTCTCTCTCTCTCTCTCTCTCTCTCTCTCTCTCTCTCTGTCTCTCTCTCTCTCTCTCTCTCTCTCTCTGTATCTCTCTCTGTATCTCTCTTTCTCTTTCTCTCTCTCAGTGCTCCAATGTCAGCATGGTGCCAATTAGCATGTAGCACGCTAACATATGCACTCACATAGTTTCTGATTAAAGTGCATATTGATGGTATAAATTATATCCCGGTACAATAGATAGGCAGGCATCTATATGTAAATGTTTAATTAACCCGTGGCTAAATGGCTGCACTGGTCCAGAGTGGAGGTATTAATCTGATGATGGCAGCGATAACAGAGGTCCACACAGCCAAATGAGATGCTCTCGCTCCCTTTCAGATCCATCAGCAGCAGCTCATGGTGTTGGCCTCATTTACTAAAGTGCTGTTTGCTCATAAAACCTGGCCACCTTCTCTTTTAAGTGGATTCAGACCAAATGTCCCTTTTCCTTTTGTCTGTCCTATATCTATCTATCTAACTGCATGTCTTTCAGTAATTCTGTCTGTAAGTGTCAGTAAGTCCATCTGTAAGTCCATCTGTAAGTCTGTCTGTAAGTCTGTCTGTAAATCTGTCTCTGAGTCTGGTAAATCTGTCTGTAAGTCTGTAAGTCTATAAGTATGTCTGTAAGTCTGTGTGACTGGCTGGCATCTATATTTGTATGTGAATGTAGTTCTATGTTTCAAGTGGTACAAACCACATCAATCACAGCCGTTGTATTTGCTATATTGTTGCATAGAAAAGGGGCAAACATTTAGTTGACACTACACTTCCCTCTCACAGCAGAGTAGCAGTATAAATATTTAATATTTAATAGACTGTTATTTAAAGACAGTGTTACTCTTTTCCAAGTGTCAAAACAGTGTTGTTTACCACCGTGCAGTGCCAACAGACACAGTGAACATTAAAGATGAGCCCCGTGCCATTACAAGCTGCACGCTACGAGAGTTGCGAGAAAACAATGGAAAGACTGCAGCTTAGATAAACAACATGTTTCTCCTCTGAGTCAAGAAGGATGTCTTCAACGTGTGTTTGAAGTTGCTAGGGAAACCATCTACAGTTGAAGTCAACAAAGGTATGTATGAGTGTGGTAAAAAAATAAAAAATAACAGGAATTTGTTTTTGCTTTTTCTTAATGTGTAGAAATGTGTATCTTTATGTGAACAGGCCTAGTCAGCCTATGTATATAGGCTTTATATATAGGCTGACCAAAAAATAATAAAGAAGAGACAATAAAATGATTAGTGTAATTTTTTTTATTATTTTTCATTATTATATTAAAACGTATGAACAGTCAATATAAGACTGACACTTTTTCTTGTAGGCCTACAACCGGGGACAAGGAAGAAATATCACTGAGCGATTCGGGTTCAAACACTAATTGACCTGACGGGCAGACGTCGCGTCACCAATCCCATCCACAATGCTCCTCCGCTTGGCGGGTTCTTCTATACCTGAAACTGAACATTTAGTAGGAGCTGATCACCACACAGACCAGCCGTCTGATAGCGCAGAACAAACAGCAAGTGACGCTCACCTGACCCCACCCCCTCCACGCCACTAACCCATTCCCGTATCCCTAAGGCCTACTGCGAAATTCAACTGATTGCGAGAACGGGCCCGTGTTCAGTGAGTAGGATACTTTATCACACATTTACACTCACTGTATAAAGATTAACGCAGCGCTCCGTTTGAAGTCATTCTGACACATCTTGCCAGACGTTCTGCAGCTTGACAGACAATCAGCACAGGGTTCAGATCTTCCTCTGCAGCGTGTGATCCACCGCTGTACACCGGAGGACCCCAGCCCCCCGAGGAGAGACTTCTCCCTTCCTGCCTGCTGCACACCAGAGAGACCCCAACCCCCAAGATAGCTGTCAGTCAAACCGTTATAATTTCTTACAAGAACAGACAGACTGAGCAAGACGAGAGAGAGGCTGAGGGAAGATAACATCCAGGGAGATACGGAGAAAGTCCCCCCCCCCCCCACCAACACACACACACACACACACACACACACACACACACACACACACACACACACACACACACACACACACACACACACACACACACACACACACACACACACACACACACACACACACACACACACACACAACACACACACACACACACACACTCTCTCTCTCTCTCTCTCTCTCTCTCTCTCTCTCTCTCTCTCTCTCTCTCTCTCTCTCTCTCTCTCTCTCTCTCTCTCTCTCTCTCTCTCTCTCTCTCTCTCTCTCTCTCTCTCTCTCTCTCTCTCTCTCTCTCTCTCACTCCCTCTCTCTCATATCTCGCGCACTATCGAGATGACTGGGGACGCCCTCGTCCGTCCCCTCTGCTTCCCGCGCGCCGCGCCCGCCCCCGCGCGCCGCTTCTGCGCCACCGCCCCCTCGCGCGCTATGAAAAGTGACAGCCCATCTAATTGGGATTAATCAACTTCCCAGTGCCACGTGAGTGTGGCTGCGCTAAGATCTGAAGATGAACGCTTTGACCCGAGAGAGATATAGGTAGATACTGCCCCGGGCCACGCGCTTCACTTCCACATTCATCTTCCTCAGCAGCATAACATATTCCAAACCAACCAGAAGCCTCTTTAGGATTCTCAGGTCAATGAGGAAAAAGGGGGAAACGAGAGTGTGAGAAGGAAAAAAGAAACTCAACTAATCAAAAAAAGGGAAAAGGAAAAAGACAGAAGAAAAGAGCAACACTTGACATTTTCTGCCTCACAGAACATGAAAAATGAGAGAGAGACGAAAGCGGCAAACGCTCTCGGAAGAGCTCGCTCCATTATTCTGTTTTATTGTTTTTCTTACAGCGATGGCTTTGAATTACAGAGGCAGGGCTTCGCTCACACTGGAGGAAGAATCAAACATTCATGCGAGAGGAGGCTTTCAGGAGGAGGGCGACGAGCATGTTTTGTGCTGGAACCAACATTTGCGAAAGTTCCAGCTCCTTAAGCAATTATTAGCGGTGATAGTTTGACATGCTCAAGAGTTGTCAACAAATGGCTTTAAACAAAGTACAAAGCAGAAATAAACACGGCCTGGGGCGAAATTAACTTGGGGGACGCGCCGAGTCTATAAATTATACATGGCTCCTCCATTACAGCAGTGCGGTGCTGGGCCCCTTGCTCCGAGAGCCCATTTACTCTCTCCCAGCATATGGAAAGCAGATGAAGAGCTTGCAGTTCTCCTCGTCTGCACACGCCGCTTGCATCATCTCCAATGACACATAATGAAGAGCTGCTCTCTCTCCCCAGGGGGATATTGTCATCTTTTTTTTTTTTTGCACCAGTCCTATTTTTATTCCGGCGCGATTAAAAATCTCCCTCATCCCAAAATGAATTCGTCCTCAGCAGCGCGCTGCTACTTATTTTTTCTTTCTTTCTACCCCGCCTAATTAGCAAAGCGCTTAGGACATAAAAGCTAAAGTTTCATCTCTTTAATCTTCTATTCCCTTGTAGTGCTTAAGAAAAGGAGAATGGCATTTTTTTTGGTTCGTTCGGCGGTGTGTT
>OLKM01000334.1:177500-182500 GCA_900291075.1 Melanogrammus aeglefinus
TGTGTGTGTGTGTGTGTGTGTGTGTGTGTGTGTGTGTGTGTGTGTGTGTGTGTGTGTGTGTGTGTGTGTGTGTGTGTGTGTTTGATACACTTTTGATCCATCTTCATAGCCTTCGCGTTTGGAGGCCCCTAGCAATTTCTTCTTCACTCATAAAAATATCAAACACAGGTGAATATAAATATGCTGCAAAGAAAATGGGAATAATGCAATGGCACAATTGTACTGCCAAAGAAAACGACAGACTGCACACTAATATTAAACCTATATAGGTACCACGGAAGTGAATACAATGTCTCACCTCAGTGGTGACTATGTACCCATGTAGGCCAACTAGTGGTCCCCTATTTCCTGTGTGTGGCCTTTCCCTCTCTCCCTTCTTTCACCTTTATCCCAGCGTTCATCAATTATTATGATAAATGTTTTTTCTTTGTTATCCACAGTAAAGAGTAGCATCACTGAGCTTAAAAACATTTGATTACCCTCTGTGTAGACCAGCAAACCAGAATCCATTCAGATCAGCTGATGAGATCATTGAGTCACATCACAGGTAGTCTAATGATGCCAACGCTGAAAGTAGTGCCAAATTATCGGTATGTTTGTAGACTAACCAAATCCTTGCATTGTTTCATCGGGCACTCGTTTATAATAAGCAACTCTTCGGAATACATTGGAAGACATTCGTAAAGTAATTGTATTTCACTGGCATGGAAAAGGAGCTCGGTTATTGTCACTATGATTTTAACAACCCCGTCTGAATCTGGGTAAGACATGCAAACGCCAATTAACCGATTCATCTGTGCTTCATCTTTTTAAACTTTAATGGCCGCACCTTGTTTCATTATCCATGAGAGACCTGTCTAAGGAGTACCGACTACAAATGGTACCTGCTCCTCATACAAAGCCTCTCCAACCCTCACGCCCTCAACTCTCTTCCCACTCCTTCAGAAGCCCCCCCAAGACACGACTGCCCATTAAAATCCATTCGTTGTCTAACTGTTCACAATTCACTAAAAAGAGAACAAGGGCAACTGGAAGAATAAAGCAAAGTAGTTTGGGGTAATGACATGTGACAGCTACCTCTGGCTGGCTCCAGTGTTTAGTGCTGCAATTACTTGAAACATGCAAAGATATCATGACTGTAAGAAGGATGCTTGAGGCTGGACCAAAGAAGGAATGCCCGGTTGAAAAGCAAACACGGAACAATATAGCGTGTTACTGCTTGTCAGCAGGGTCTTGGTTTAAACATTAGCCAAAACATGGTTGCACAATGGCATGACCATTATAAGTCCTTAAAGACCCCAGAAGTCAGTGCGTCATGTACCATCTTTGGAGCAATTAATTAGCAATTGACCTCTTTTCTATCAATGACAATAATTCAGCACTGACGCTATTTTTTTGGGTCAGGCTTAATACTTAAGACTTTGCTGACCTTGTTGACTTGCATGGTTGACTTTGCAGTCTGTTTGTGAATATGTGAATGAACCGTTGTAATTCGCCTTGGATAAAAGCATCTCATGCCCTAAAATTTAAAGCCAACTTCTACAAATCGCTTTAGCTGGATGGCAAACTGCACTTGCATGACACTTGGCCCTGATCGTGGTTCAGCAGATACTGAGCCACGATGAGGACCAGACCTGTGAATAATCCATCAGCAGTGATGAACCTCAACACCAATAGAACAATGATCAACGGCAACTTGTGTCAGGTAATACAGAAGGCTCTACTCGCTGCATTCTCATGTGCATTCGCCCTCTCATTTTACGTTTTCACAATGCCATACTGAGATAATCAACTCTCCAACCCCCAAACCACAACAAGAACCAATAGAAAGGAGATGGGTTTAGCTCGAGTCTGAGGTGTGTTTCCACGTGCAGAAAAGTCTCAAAAGGCATTCAAAAGAAGTGATGCTTTCTTCAACTTCCTTAGACTAAGACAAACAGACAAGGTTAGTTACTTAGTTGAAATGAACAGACTTAAGTAGATATTTAGTTTTGGCTTTGAATTGCTCTAGGCGCAGGCTATCTTAGCGATTACTTATACATTAATCTATAAAATGATATAATAGTATGATAATTAACAGGAAACTGAGCTGAAAATATTGAATCTAAAAAGAGGCAAATTCACATTAAGGGCATTTTTCGCAGCTGCTTTTATCCAAAGCGATTTACTCCAAATCCTTGGAGAAGGAGTTATAAGTAAATAATATGAATCAAAATATTCATCTTACAAACCAGGGTTTTTTTATACCGCTTACTTCAGAGTTGTTTGACTCTCCAACTTGCCTATTTCCTAGTGTTGTCAACCACAGTGTTTATAGCAGATAAACCACTCCCTCTGTTAACCATCAGATGATATTCCATCTAGAATGCAAAAAGGGTTTTTCAAAATAAATACATATTGTGTAGCTTACGTATATTTTACTAATACGCCAGCAACATTTGCATATGTTGACACCCCACCACTCACAGATGCGTCACCCTTAATCAAACTCGATTCACTGCCCCCAAAGTTCCTCCAGAAAGGGCATATATGTTTAGCTGCTTGCCTCTCTGGGTGGCTCTTTGTGTGTTAATGGCAGGAGAAGTTGACTTTTCAGAGGTTTCCTCAACTGCAAGCGCAGTCGTCGACAAGACCAGAGATTAAACCGGGTCTAGCGTTGCTGCTCCGCCGCATCAGACATCCGCAAGGCGGGGGACGATGGAACATGTATGCTAATTGTTGCGAAACTTCCCACTAAAGACGACAAGGTGTGTGCAATAAGGAGCAGCCACTATGACAGCCAGAGCCTTGTGAGAGGCACAAATCAAAGAGTGAGGGAGTGCTGTGCTCCTGTCCCAAACGGGCCTGCGGAAGGTCGGAGGCCCGTTAAAAATATTTATAATGAAGGGCTGGCATCAGGAGTCTGTCAGCGGAGGTTAGCTGACACGTACATCATCTCTATAACTCACCCCCTCAAGCTAACTCTAAATGCAGCTGACTCCTCAATCTACCCCCCCCCCCCTCCTCCCTCTACTCTCTCTCTCTCCCTCCCTCCCGCTCTGTCTCTCTCTCTCTCACTGTCTCTCCCTCTCTACATCTCTCACAGAACCCAGACCGAAGATAAAAGCCAGGATGCCAGTTAAGTTAGCATATTCCCAAGAATTAGAGCACAAGTACACACACCACACAGGCACACACACACACACACACACACACACACACACACACACACACACACACACACACACACACACACACACACACACACACACACACACACACACACACACACACACACACACACACACACACACACACACACACACACACACACACACACAAATGCATGATTAAACAAGTGCAACTCAGTAGGTGGGCCCAAATACATTTTTCACAATACCAGCATTTGGCCTCATTTGCATGGCTCTGGAGAACCAGTTAGGGTTAGCAGAAAGCAATATCACTGTTGTTTTTTGCTCTTTGAATGGGATTCTGCACCAGTTTTGCTTTCCTTGGTGTTTCACAAACAAGTGTTTTCAAGTGTTTGAGTTGAGAGCTTCCTTGTGTGCGTGTAATAATGATTGAACAAGCTTTGACTTTCAGGGACCTCTTTGATGGGAAATATTTGTTGTGTTGTCTGTCTGCGTCAGTTTTTTGTTGCCGCAATACATGCCTTTTCCTTTGTACATGGGGAACCTATTTCTTGTATGGCCAGAGGATATATCTCATAATGTTATTTTTTTCCTTGGGCAAAGCTGTGATCAAAGGCCTATTGTAGGATTTCCTCAAGGGCAGAGACATGTGCTAGATCTCGGTGCGTAATGAGAAGCCGATCTTGCACAAAGTTTGGACTTGAAGACGGTCTTATAGCAAAAGTTATGATGTTATAACAGTGTGTAATAAACATTTGTTCTTCAGTCAGCCATGACTAAAAAAAAATAAAGTCTTCCTCATGTATCATGCTAGGTTAGTCGAAGGTCCAATCCAGTGTTTTGTCGATGGAATATTGAGGGAATCCACTCTCTGGCTCTTGGTAGGGCAGAGAAGGAATGGTGAGCAAAAGGATGATGGAGAGAGTAGTGGACCGATTCACAATGAGATAAGGGAGAGAGCAGTCACTGGCAAGCACAGCTGGATTTGCAGCTTGGCCATGCGGATGTCAAATGACAAAGCTTGATGGTGTGATTAGGACACTTGCCTGCAAGCCAGAGAACAATATTTCCCATTTCTCTCTTCAACATTGTCATATTCATACTCCTCTTTGACCCCCGGCAAAAGCGAGAAAGATCAGTAGTGTGGGTGTATATTATGTTTAGCCTTGTTCCAATGTCAAACACATGGGTCACAAGAGGGTTGGGGGATACTGAGTGTGTGTGTCTTTTCAAAGCCTTTCTTCCACAACCAAAGTGCTTCTGCAAAGTAGGCCTGCCAGCACACCCGAGTGCGAGAAACTCAAAAGGCTGAAGCAAAAAAGGAAACGCCTCTGAACAAAGACTAGCTATCTATCCATGCTGCCCAAGGGTGAATGAAGATGTACCAACACCACGATGGGATCAGAGAGAAAAGGAAATCTCCCAAGGTGAAATGCCATCCCAGAAGCATGTCATCAGCAATTGCACTTTTTCTTGGGAAGTTAAAAAAAAAGGTGCAAAATAAGAACAAAAGAGTTCCAGCTCCATCTTTGGCTTTGTGACGTTAAGGCCTCCACATCCCTGATACCTTTTAGGTTTTGATAGGGCTCAACTAAACTCTTATCTATTGTTCCGTTTAATGGGCCCACTCTTTGGGGTCCATCCCAGAGTCCTTCAGAGGGGATGTCACTCTGTCAGACAGAGGACTCCATGTCGACCGTTAGGGAGATAATGAACAGGGGACGGCCGGTGATTGTCAAACGTGTGGGTAATTACCTTGTCCATCCGTGGCTCGGGGTGACATTTGGTTCATGTTCAAGTGGCGGTCTTGGTGCTGAGCATTTGAAGGTTAGGGAGCATCGCTGTGGGTGTGTGTGTGTGTGTGTGTGT
>OLKM01000334.1:187500-202500 GCA_900291075.1 Melanogrammus aeglefinus
ACACACACATACACACACACACACACACACACAAAGTACTTACAGAGACGGTGTGGTAGAGAGATATTCCATTCTGCTTTTTGAACTCTGAGCGGATCTTCATGAGGTCAACTTCACAGCGAGACACGATGATCCTAGTCACCACCTTGTCCTTGGCTCCCTTACCCTGCACAAGACAACAACCACCAATTGTGAAAAATAAGCCCCCCATGGTGCTTTCCATCAACAAACACACAATTGGTTTTCTCTCAAATTATTGTGTAGTTTCTGTTTATGACTTTCGTTATAAAATATCTAATCATAAATTGGATCCATCTCTTTCAGTCAGGACAAGTGTTTTACTTTTATACTTCTGACAAACAAGAAGTACACCGTACCCACATATATCATGTACACACACACACACACACACACACACACACACACACACACACACACACACACACACACACACACACACACACACACACACACACACACACACACACACACACACACACACACACACACACACACTAACTCACACACACACACACACACACACACACACACACACACACACACACACACACACACACACACACACACACACACACACACACACACACACACACACACACACACACACACACACACACACACTCACACTCACACTCACAATAAATACTCTGGAGCAGATCAGGATGTTTGTGAAAGTGTGAAATCAAACCTTACCTTCATGGCTTCACTGAGTCTGCTGGCAAAGTACAGCTGCCTGTTTTCAAAACACTCCACTGGAGAGAGAACCAAAAACACATGCATTGCTTAATGTAAGATGAGATTCAATAAGATAGAACTATTGGAAAAATAGCATACACAATGCAAGATACCTGCATAAACATTTGTCATCATTATCGACGGAAAGTGCAAATTAAACTTTGGGGCGTTTCACATAGTAATGTGTGAGTTTTAGTTTAATGTATCTATAACTTATAACTATAACCCATAACTTATCTAGGAGTAAGTTATGGGCTCTGTGATGTAAACGGTCATGTATGTACCCAGTGTGAGGAAGGACTTCTCCAGATCTCCCTTCACCTCCTTCCTGATGCTCTCCTTAATGTCGTATGGGCTGTAGCTCGTGTACCTGGCAAACACTGACACAGGGAATAGACACATGCACCTTAGTCCTGGGCTCAGTAAGCGTTTGTCATATCGACAATTAGTCAGCAAGTTACCCAATGTTAAGACTAATAAGACCAAATATGATCATAGCCTATATAATGTAGCTCAATTGAAGGCCTCTCGTTTTTATACATTAGCTTCAATCCGATTGTATTTTGAACGGTAGTACAATAAAACATGTTCTATTATACTTCAATGTGATCAAAATAAGATGCTATTAAAACCCCGCAGGTGAGATGGACATGGAAGGATAGGCCTAGTGTTCTGGAGAGGAAGTACCTTTCTGCAGGTGAGGGACGCTCCGCTCAGACATGATGGCGATCCAGGTGACCACATCGGTCCCCTTCCTCTTCACACCTGCCTCATACAAAGCCTGCAGGTGGAGGACAACGACATGCATCTTACTTCTCACATCCGTTCTGACTTCATTGACAAGAAAGAAAGTAAGCATTTATTTTCGGAAAGAGCTGCATGATTGACTCACTGGGCTTTAAACTGTTTATATTATGGGCTGCAAAAGTGCTATTTATTTCCTTTATTGTAAAGTTGTAGGACTGCGCCAGACTGGGAGACCTACCCGTGCATCATGGTCAATTTTTTCATAGTCCACAACATTGGAGGGCTCGTCTCTCTTGGTCTAGGAGAGGAAAAAAAACACGCACAAAGAAATAAAATATCAATAATAGTCCATCATCACACATTAGAGGTAGACAATACAAGTTTCTACATGATATTGAAGGGGTGGGTGGCTGTATAGTCAGCAGTGAAAGTGCCTGTGGTCTAGGCTCTTAACAGGACTAACTGATTGCTTTCAAAATAAGAGTGCATCAGGTCCCAGCGTGTCTGGCAGTCTACCTGAAACTCTTCAGAGCAGACGCACAGTCCGTGGTCAACCACGACAGGGAAATCAGGCTAAGATAGTACTCTCAAAGCAGTCAAGTCTCTGGTAAATCAAGTCTCATAGCAGGTTGGATTCAGGTTAATGATTCTATTCTGTTCCAGTAAAGTGTCCTTATTTTTTGCTGAATTGATAAGTGCCACCCTTGTATTTGTGCTGTTAATTAACATCTAAATCAACATGAATAAACCATAACACAGGGAAACACTGTGGCAGATTCAAATACAACGATGTCGCCCTTTAGTGTTGAATCATTTCACGATGAACTACTAAACAATCACCCAAAAAGCCATAACGTGATAACTGACATTCCAATGGCCAATGCTTCAGAATGGCGGCGACATTATGATGTGACTTCGTAAACCCTATAGCGGTGGCTAGGTCGTGGGTGGCAGTGTGAAAGGGAGGGGGGGGGGGGGGCTATCTGAATGTATAAACCCTATAGTGGTCGGTGGTGGGTGGCTGTGTAAATGGGTGGTGGGGGGCTACCTGCACGAGGGCCATCAGGAGTTTGGCAAAGTCCCCCGAGGTATCTCCAGCTACATCCTTCTCCAGCTCCTTCTTGAACACTGGGTGACAAACCGAGGAACACTTTTACATTGACATATTTCAACACGAGACAAACTTTGCTGAATTGTATTTTTTTTATCTCCAAACTGATAATGTTGATAATTCAAAACGTAGGCTAAATGGTGGTCCTTACTTTCTCTATAAACCTTTTTGATCTCTGCCAGTTCCTGAGTGCTTCTGGAGCATACAATCTCAATGAGGGTCTCCTCATCTGTTCCAAGACCCTGGACAGAAGGAGCATGTTGTTAATAATGTTACAATTTTTGATAGTCCACCCGATACACACTTCACCAGCATTTTATGACTTCTCCAACTAATCCTGATAATCCATCATAAGTGTGTGTGTCCTGTGCCATTATGTAATCTACAACTGTGTTGCTATCAGGTCTCTCTTGTAAAATAGGTGTGCAACCTTAATGAGACTAACTTAAATAAATAAAGGTTAAACGCAAACTCTTAAACTCTAAAAGGAGTTTGTGTGGTGCTCATGTCTGCCTTACAGGAGGGGTGCTCCCCCCGGTGGTGAGGTGGGGGAAGAGCAGGTCTTGAATAATTGTGTTTAAACGAAATAGGACTATACGATGTTAGCATGACAACATGGCACATAATATACAAAAAGGAAAAAATATATCCATCCATACATTGATATAAAGACACACACAAAAAAATAAGACATGAAAAATAAATAAACAGAAGAAAGGTTCTCTCACCTTCATGGAACCTTTGAGTTCTGACGCGTCGTATTGGGCGGGAGTCTTCATCAGACCCAGCATCACGGCCTCCACAGACCCCGACAGCGCCCCCTTCAGGGCAGTGGGCATATCCTGTAGAACACATTCAGAGATGAGTTACCATCAGCATACATTTTAACAGATGATTTAACTACCCAAACACAGGAAAACTGAGAGCTGTTTGTGTTTTTACAAACTTAGATACAAACACCCCTGTTTCCACTGAATATTGCAGTACATAGAATATTTGAACACATTTATTAAAAAGTTCACAATAGTTTCTTTCTTGTTATTTTCCAAACTCTTAATTTTGCAGACAGCTCCAATGCTAATAATCCACAATATTTTGTTTTGTTGTGGAAGAAAAATAAATGAATAAACCAACCTTTTTGGCAATCTTTTCATACTCAAATGCAATATATGTCCTCTGTTCGCAGCTTCTCTTAGTCAGGATGTCAATGATGGTTTGTTCATCCACACCTGAAAACACAACAGACAGGACAATCGTTTTTATTCTGCCTGTTTCCAGAGATTTCGTTACCAGACATTGCAAGAAAGCGCACCAAAGATCAGCTGAATTCACAGCATAGAAATAGTGTTGAAACAATGTAGGAGGTTCAATCATAGATGTCGTATAAACTTTAGCATTCGTCAAGTGATCATCATCATCATCATCATCATCATCATCATCATCATCATCAATCATCATCATCATCATCATCATCAGTATTGAAAATGTTATGAATATGTTCAATTTTCAGACGTTGGGATATTCAATGTCAGTGAACTTGGGCTCAAATGGGTTTTCCTGTGTGTGTCATGTGGTTCTGATCCCAGCCAGGAAAGTGACTCAGTTTCACCACAGCCTGAGCCGGAGCCTGGCCAGCTGCCACTACTACATGGAGTATTCCACCCACAACACCAGGCGGTAAGACAGTCAGCAAAGTAAGACCAGGGAGTAAGACAGTCAGCAAAGTAAGACCAGGCAGTAAGACAGTCAGCAAAGTAAGACCAGGCAGTAAGACAGTCAGCAAAGTAAGACCAGGCAGTAAGACAGTCAGCAAAGTAAGACCAGGCAGTAAGACAGTCAGCAAAGTAAGACCAGGCAGTAAGACAGTCAGCAAAGTAAGACCAGGCAGTAAGACAGTCAGCAAAGTCTACACACAGCAAAGCCCCAATGGTCCCAAAGGCAAGAAGACATGACGTCTACCTGTAATTTAAATACTTAGTACTGTGTTTTATAACCCACCAGCTTGAAGACCTAACCTGACCCTGATGTATTAAAAAGGTAAAAACAACATGGAAGGGTTGTTCTCTCTCACCCTTTGTTTTGATGGCGGTGTCGATCCTGGCGGCATCTCTGGATGGGTCAAAGTCTCTGATCGGACGCACGGTGGGGAATGTTGGCTCTTTCCCCTGCAGATGGAGAAGGGGTTTAGGATGGGGGTCGGGTTGGGGGGGTGGGGGGGGCAATAGATCACTTGAATGCATGACGGGACGCATTGAATTCAATCCATTGATTCAGATAACACTATGGTCGACGTAATCACTGAAGCGGCATGCACGGCTAAAAGGTACACTTCGTCGATGAAGTTAATGTTTAACTATTGTTGTCTTCGAAACTCTTCAGGAATGCCTCGCAGGCTCACTTATCATTTTTTTCACTTCACTGTTTCGGGAAGTCGATCGAGAGCCAGGATGTAATTATGTTACTAAGTTAGATTTGTGCTGTTGTAGAAATGTGTGCAGCAGTCAGAGCTCACTGAACCCTGGACACATTGTTATACTGCGTGTTTGGAATGTGCGCTGCCTTCCTGGCCAGAACCCGCTTGCAAAAACATTTGTATCTCAATGAGAACATCCTGGTGGAATCGAGTTAGAATAAAAATTAAAAAGTACCTGTATGTGTTTGTTGAAGGTATAAGTGTGCATTCGTGGTTTGGTGTCAAAATGATTTGCTTTAGCCAAGTCATGACATCGAAATTTGACTTTTAAGAGCTACTTTTAACAGCTTTAGTACTCACCCCGGTATGAGTCAACGTCAGCTGCTTCAGATATTCAGCCACTAACGCCATTGTGAATGAGCTGCCAAGAATTCAGAAAAAGCATTTTTGTACAAGATGAAACATCTATGCTTTGAAAGACACACACACACACACACACACACACGCACGCACGCACGCACGCGACGCGCGCGCCACACACACACACACACACACACACACACACACACACACACACACACACACACACACACACACACACACACACACACACACACACACACACACACACACACACACACACACACACACACACACACACAACTTGAACCCAAAAGCCTCAGAACAGAGTTGCAATAGATGTGGATTTCAACATTCAACATTTCCTAACCTTTGACCTTACGAAAGCACTAGGGCGTGTCAGGATGTTATCCTTATGTACCTTAAGGGGCCTGTGGCAATGTTTGATCACCTAGCAACAGAGTTCAAAGCTCCCAGTCATGGAGCTCTGAATCACTCCATCCTGCCTGCGTCGATGCCGGTGAACCAATCCACTCCCACTGTTACTTCAGCACTACACTCTACGACACTCTCCTCACACTCAGCCTAACACTGAATTGCTTCACACAAATCCATTTTCAATCCCAGTTCGGGTGGGTAAAGTATGCACAGTATATCTTCCCAGGAACGATGATGTCTGTATGATAGGTAATTACAGAGCGAGACTGCAGGAACTAGCAGTGATTTGTGGGTCTAGAGTAAACCTCGCCGTGCCACTCCCTGTGCCAGTGCTCCACCCTGGTTCAGAGTCCGCTCATTCCACACTACTATGGAAACCCAGCTGCAGCCCTAATGCATCCAGGCCTAAGTCATTTTGTTGGATAATAGATTTACGCAAATTGCTATTTAGGCATTTTCTTCCAGCCACCCTGCACACATACACACACACACGCACGCACACACACACACACACACACACACACACACACACACACACACACACACACACACACACACACACACACACACACACACACACACACACACACACACACACACACACACACACACACATTCTGGTCTTACACACACACACACACACACACACACACACACACACACACACACACACACACACACACACACACACACACACACACACACACACACACACACACACACACACACACACACACACACACACACACACACACACACACACACACACACAGAGGTTGTGGTCTTACCTTTACGACGGTACTAAGAGCTGCAGCTGAGGGAGACAGAGAGGTTTAAGTGGGAGGCAGGACCAGGGTTTGGTGGTTAAATAGTAGAACTGTTGGCTCAAACTGCTCCCGGTCCAACTCTGGCCCTCCCCTCACATCACCTCCCTCCCCCTGCCCTGGTGGGGGAGTGGTCCATGGACCACTCCCCATTCCAACTGAGGGAATGCACTGTTGCATAATGTACGTTAAGAGTTATATATATTTATATATCGTGTGTTGTATATTATATATTTTGTTGAGTTGTGTACTTACTAAAATAATCCCAATTTGTGGCCCGATCCCAACAATGTTCAAACCCAGAGAAATCAGTAGTTTTAATGTGGTAGATTTACTACGGTTACCATGGTAACGGTCCGTTACATTTCGTCATGTCAATGGCGTCATATGCCCTCGCGAAGACGTCGTCATAATCTTTCAGTCTATGGTTCAGGCAAACATAGCTGCTCCAATCCAATACCATGAAGATCCTAAAAATAGATTGTGTCATGCGTCCATCCGTTCATCTATTATTACGTGTTCCCCTGCAGAATGTATGGTCTCATCATTAACATGTTAATAAAGGCCCTCACTCTCATATCATCCATTTCACATCCGTCTACCTACATCATAAAAGTATTGATAAAAGTAACATCGTGGGGTGGGCCCAGACTATGTACAAATACATTGACTTCCGTTCTTACGAGTCAAGGTGTGTCAATTTACTCACAGTCCAAAGGTAAGTGGGAAGCTGGTGAGGCTCAAGGATGTGTGTGTGTGTGTGTGTTTTGGTTTGTTTGTGTGTGGTCACTAGGAGTTACCTTAACTCCCCACCAAAGTAGAGGGTGAGGATTATCCACTCACCCTTGTGGCTGACTGTATTTCAAACATTCAAGGTTCTCTCTTTCAAACACCTGATTTTTTAGACCGAAACACTGTTATTAAATTTGAACAGTATGATATTTGATTACATCATAAATAGATGCAAGCTGCCTTGCTCAACGGAACCTTTTCCCTAGCCTGTCCCAAGAACCTGGCACTCTGAGGTGGCCACACCACATGTAGACAGCACTCAGATGACAGTATAGTCCAGTATCTCTTAGATACAGTCTATAGCAGTTTATCTTAAACACAGTGTGTACTATATGTACCACTATATGTTTATGTGAGTGCAATGGGGGCCATCATTTACATACATACCGGTATAGTACAAAAAGCAAACATTTTAAGTGAATTAGTTTTAATGTATATTAGTATTGTCCACGATGATGAGGTGCCTGCTGGTGAGCCAGGAGTCCAGTCATGATCACAGCAGCACTCAACCAAAGACAGCATTCTGGTTGGACGGGGCTTGGCGGTCAAGGACCAACCGAGCTTAGGTTGCACTTGGACTTGCACATCAGCAGTTTGAGTGGAATACAGAGTAATCCCAGACTCAAAGGGCGTCAAATAAGTTGTTCTTCATCAGGTGATTGATCGGTTGGTTACAATTCTTTCCAGTACTTTAGTAAGGAATGGGAGGTTAGAGATGGGAAGATGGCTGCTGATTACTACAGATTTTAGAGTAGGCTTCTTTGTTTTGGCAGATGTTTTATCAAGGCAAGCAGATGTTTTATCACATCATTCCATGCCAATAAAGCCCCTCTCTTGAGAGCGAGCAGGGGAGGCTTAACATGTAAAACACAAATTAATTATAACAGTTCAACAGTTATCCACATACATTTAAAACCAGTACATTATAGTACACATACATTGACGGCAACACAAGCCTTCTCTGTGTTCTTAAATTCACTGTAATACTGGCAACATGCCACTACTAACTTCCAAGTCAGCTATCCAAAGAACTCTCTATCTCTCCTTGGTCTGATGTGGCAAGTACTGTCTTGAAGAGTTTATTACAATCACACTCCCATGCCCCCCCCCTACTCCTCACTAATGTTAGAAGACAGAAGCATACAAGTAGGAGAGATCAGTTGAAAGCTAGTAGTGAACGTGATGGGGGCGGTCAACACCTAATGTTGAGTTGTGCTCAGCTGATTCTGAGAGTTCACAGGAGCCACCACCAGCACACGTTTCTCATGCTCTGTTTCTGGCTGAAAAGTCTTTTCTAACCCAGTGAAAGGCAATTCGAGGTCCAAAGGGTTTGGCGAGTGTATCGACGTGTCGGATAATTTCAGATAAGGGTGAGGGAGTGAGTTAGGGAGAGAGGAAGGGAGGGGGACGGAGATCCTTTTTTAACAGTGTTGTAATCCAGAGTTATGTGTAACTTGGCAAGAACCTGTCTCTTGGCAGTCGGGAGATAAGAGGAGGGAAGAGAGGGAACAGACAGAGGGGAATGTTGGGTGTGGCACCATGGCAACACAATCAAACAATTCGCCGTATGGGAACATACCCTGGAAGACATGCATGCGCTACAGGAAAAAAAATACTTTCAGAATGAATAACTTTTATTGTCCTTCTGTCATGCTGGTTGCAAATAGGATGACCTGAAAAAACCCCTGAAATGGTGTTAGTGCCACACACACAGCTTTAGGTGTTGTATTATCTTCACAAAACATTGAAAGGATTAGTTGTATCAGGAACAGAGCGATGAGACGGGACCGTTCTATGGCTGCTTTGATCATACTCAACATAGTGATCAGTGCATGCCATTGTGTTTGGTCATGGTGATCTTGCTGACTGTTCCAACCACTCAGGGCGGAGGGGAGTGGTTACATATCGAGTGAGGTTTAGTCATTCAAAAAGTTTGTTCAATGGCTTTGACAGATTATCCGGCTTTAAAAATTAACTCAGTCCTATTGAAACCTTCTACAAAGATAGCTACTATTGAGAGATATTTCACTCCTGTTTACCATAATGGGACAGGAAATAGACTGCACTACCACGCTTGAGCACTAGAGGGAGAGTTCTATACGGTGTATGATGCATGGGGGTTAATGGCGCTAAATGCTATAAGGTAAGGTGTCCAAACGCTCATCCTTCAGACTGGGTCTTTGAGTTTGGAGACTCTTCAGACGTATGTCATAAAATGAGGCAGATGGCAGGGGGACCCAAGGTCTCCTTTAATCTTTAATCACTTGCACATTAATTAAAAACTGTCCTCAGATTTTGCTGTAGGTTCGATAATGTTGTTAGACACACATTAGTGGCAAAACAGGCACGATTAGAAGACCTACATTATGAGATGCGTGATGTAGAAAAGTAACACTACTGTGTATTAATAAATGTGTATATTTGGCGCCAAGTGCAGGAGAATGTTGTTACTTTGTCAAACCCTGAGCTCATGTACGTACACATTAGCCTCAACTGATTGACTTGGCAGTAACAAAATAAAGACAACATGTTTTCATCGCAGCATTTCTTATAGGCCGTCTTTTTTTATTATGGGATAGCAATATATTTCACACATCAAAAATAGATGTGTCAGGTGCACCTCTGAATAAAGGGGCTTCAGTTTCTAAGTACAATAAAACAATATCCAGAGTAGAATGAAAAGTTTTAAAAGACAACAATACATTTGTAATTCTTCTTGACATATACACAAAGGATTCAAAATACTTTAATTTGCATTTCAGTATGCACAAGGAACAGGTAAGCTGCTGTATGAACAACACAAATAATTATTTTCTTTTGTTAGAAATAAGACACACTGTTTAAATGTCACAAATCAAAGAACTTTGTGACAATTAAGTGTTTATCACCTATAGAGTTCAGACTGAAAGGGACAAACCAAGACACATGACTTCTCTTACACAGAAAGCATTGCCAGTGTGACTCCGCAGTGACCTCAGCTCAGCCTCCAGGTGTTCTGACCATTTCAAAACTGATAATAATAAACAATATCAAACAAAGTTGGTATGTTTCTTCATGTTTGTGTGCTGACAAACAGAACATTTTATTTTTCATTTGGGTAAAAATCCACAGATAATCTGAATATTTAAAATGAAATGCAAACATATATATATATTCCTAAAAGGCTAACAAATGTAGTCCTTGGCCACTGTTGTTTCATTCCAAAATAAAACTTTATTGCATGTAGGGCCTACAATAAAAGGGGGGAGCGGCTGTTATTTTTGAAGATAAGGTTGACTTTGCCACCCACATGTCTTGGTGATTGAATGTGGTCAGGCTGTTATTTTGGCTGGTAGTAATTCTGGTGATTCTATCAGATCCGATAGCAACATCTCAACTATATTGCATCTTTCATGGGATTTATTTTGGACATTACAACCGCAACTGTCTTCTAATCATGGCCATGTGGATGAATCAATAATACTAGAAAACAATCCAAAACCAAAAGAAACATTCATCTGTTCTAACCGTTATTTAATTGGACATCGGAAATCAACAGCTCTACTTTGTATCCAAATAAGAACTACTTATCACGAACAAACCCAAATAACAGAGAAGAATAGCCCCAAACATGGTACGCTGATACAGGTGCATGCTGGGTAATATGCTCTTCATACGATGATTTTTCTCATCCTTATACGCAAGTAATAATAGCTGCAAAGCAAGAAGCGTGTCAAAGTTGATGAAACAAAATCGTAACCTAGCACCAAACACATACTCTATTTATCTACATCTAAAAGAGAGCAGTTCATATCAAACATATAGTGTACATTATGGTGCATATCAAATGAAGATATTCAGTCATTTGCAATGAGTAGGCATCTATAGCAGTACGTCATGTCATGCCACATTTCAAACTATAAATAAAAAATAATGATGACAAATACAACATTGACATTATTGCTTGACATTCAATTATGGCTCAGTTACTTTCATTATTTGTCATAAATATTTTCACTACTCTGCTTTCGACCGTGAGGAGGCATTAGAAGAAATGGTTCTCTTTCTCTTGGCTGGCCCTAATGATCTTACCACTGGTAAGAATGCATGTCATATGGTATTGCTTAAGGGGTCATCTCAACCCCTCTATATACAGTATGTCATGTTCACAACATTGTCTTTTTATATCAGAATTCACGCAAGGAAGTTAACAAAAAAAACCTTCATATAATGCAATAGGGGCAAAATTGAATTTAAGATGGCTGTTTTACAAAAAAATATTTCTCAAGAGTTTGGTCTCAGTTTGTCTATGTGAATACAATGGATAGCGCACACACACACACACACACACACACACACACACACACACACACACACACACACACACACACACACACACACACACACACACACACACACACACACACACACACACACACACACTATGTTTGTCCACTCATTTACACTAACAGTGACCGTCAGCTAATGGGTGTAGTTTTTGACCATAAAGTAGAACTGAACAGAAAGTTCGAACTGGGTTTGGTTCTTGAAGCATGTGAATGGTTTTAATAGATTCTGACCAGGATGTGAATATGGAATGTAGTCCATGTATTCCACTTGATACACATAGAGAAACTAACAAACGCAAAATTTGGCAATTTATTCATTAATCAGGATTGTTGAATAGAGTAATCAGACTAAATGAAAGGTATGTGTTTTTCCCTGAGTAAAAGAATGACGTTGGTTGATCAGTGTTAATTACTCGTGTTCTCTCTCTCACACACACTCACACGCACGCACACGCGCACGTACACACACGCACACGCACACGTGCACACACACACACACACACACGCGCGCATGCACACACAGACACACACACACAATTGGCACACATATACACAGATTGAAAGTATACTACATGATGAAAAGGTATTGCATAGACAACCAAAGGTGATGTGCATGTTCTGTTGAAATAAGAGACAGACTCATGGGAAAATACATAAGTCTGTCTTGTTGACGAGATATTGAACATGCCGAAAACTTTATCACTGCATCACCAGCATTTCCAAGTGTATCATTAAAGCAAATAATGTTTTACAATATTACATTATTATGTTAATGAACCATTTAATGCTTGCACCACGTGACTACAAGCAGGAAAGAAAAACCCTATTGATATAACACACACACACACACACACACACACACACACACACACACACACACACACACACACACACACACACACACACACACACACACACACACACACACACACACACACACACACACACACACAATGTAAATTTAAATGCAACATAAACAGAAACCTTTCCTTTTTGTGTTTAATCTTGTTGGCACATGTGAGATGTTTGAATTCTTATAAAATAAACCTTAAACTTGTGTGTGTGTGGTTTGAGTGTAGTTAGAAACACACACACACACACACACATACACTGTACCCGTAGCGTAATATCTGTATAAATAGGCATAATGGGACACAATACAGCAAACACTGACTAAAAGCACATAGGTATCTGACCCTGTTGTCAATTTGGATTCCATAAATTGTCGACTAGACACGATATGCTGCGCTTCACTTTTATAACCACTAGAGCATGCCATGGAGTCATGTAAAAAGATGTTGTACTTATTGTGGCATGTCTGTCTCTTTTATTGCTTCAAGTGTGTGTCTGGTCTATTGCGGAATAAATACGTCCTTAACCAGCACAGATGCATAAGTGCAGACCCGTTTCAAGCGATGGCTGTCTTTAGTGCAAATTATCAATGGTGCTGCTTGGATGCGGCTCGATGGTAGTTACAAGGGATAGAAGCCATGTGGAAATAATATTTAACACACATCTTTTAATGGAAATCTGAGAACAGATGATTTCAGTATCCGGTGGTGTTCATTTAAATGTTCGATAGTGCACCAACATACTGTGACTTTTGAGATTGATGAAAAGTGCTGAATTAGCCCCTTGATTAGGAAGCATCCTCTAAACAGCTGTTTAAAAAAGAAGTGAACATGGCACCGCTCGTTTTGTGAAGAGAGGCATGAAGTACCCTCTGTGGAACATAGCAATGCTCACATGTAGCTCGAACCTCGGCCTTTAGATTCGATCTCGTCCACTCAAGGGGTTTGGGATGAGGCCTATTCCCATGCATATTGATTGTCCGTCTGCAACCGAAGATGTTCAATTAGAAAAGTTATCTTCCAAAATAACATCACCAATTTTTTCTTTTATATGATATAAATGCAAATTCTAAGAGGTGCCACAAAAGGAATACAACTATTATTTTATCTTTCAGAATCAAGTACTTTCTTTTTTATTGCTTTTCATTTTCCAAAAAATGTGTGTCTCACTTAAGAATATAACTTTTCATTTCATCATCTACTTTCATTGTGCATTTGGTTTAACATGCGTTTCATTATTATACAAGACCCTGTTCTACACTACAGCTTTGCTTTCCACCGTTCTCCAACCGCTTGAGCTCTCTGGAGCTCTGCAAAAGGTTTCCTTAACCTTTGCTTCTGTTTTTGAGCTTTTATCATCTACAGAGACTGTATTACGAAATAATAACGTAATACTGTAATACAAAAGAGAAAATGCCTTTTTAAAGGCCACAAAAAAAATCCTTGTTTAATATTTTGTTTGATTTGATCTCCTTAAATGCCTGAGACGTTTGGGGAAATTTGACCAATGACTGGATTTAAAGTAGCCTGGTCCTACCAGACTCTCGTACTTCATTTCATTTGCACAGAGTCCGGAATTGACAAACGTTAACTCACTTGAAGCCGGGTGTCTGTTGAAGTTTAAAACTATTGGATCTGCCGAGTGCCACTCTGGATCTGCCATAACCAATCGCTAACGTTTGGCCGGGAATCACGTTGCGCGCAGGCTGTAAACAAACCAAACACCGTGCGTGAAGATGTCCGTCAACGAGAGCTGACTTTAACGTCATTGTTCTCAGTCACTCCCTCTGTTTGCTGACTGGACGCAGAAAATTTAGACGGAGAAAACCCACTAACATACCGCAGACCCAGACCTAGTACTGAAGGGAAATTCAAATTGAGCGGAAGTACTTAGCCGGGCGGAGCCAGGTCAGATTTAAAGTGTACAGAACATCATTTATAATAAGAAAGTGTGTGTGTGAGTTATACTATGATTCCACATCCATTGTAAGATCTATGTACTTTTGTCTCTCACACTCCCTCAACCTGTGCGTTTGTGTGCGTGTGCGTGTGCGTGTGCGTGTGTGTGTGTGTGTGTGTTTAAACATATGAATGGGTTGCTGGCTATGGATGAGTCAAGGTGTTGTAAGGGAAGAGATGTAAGATAAGATGCAATGATGCTGCCAAAGTTGTATGTTCATTCTTGTGAGTTAAGAACTGTGGGTGCTCCTAAAATCGATTTGTTTAGAAACGTGGACACCTCAAGACCTTCTGATCCGGTCTGATCAAGCGGTCCGATCCGGTCTGATCCACTTCTCCCCAGGCATGGCGGGAGGGAGGACAACGTGGGGGTGATGAGGGATGAACAAACCCCCAACTAGGGTTTCAAGCCTTTCCGTCC
>OLKM01000334.1:205000-235000 GCA_900291075.1 Melanogrammus aeglefinus
GGCGTAAACAAGGTGTACAGGTGGAGGACGTCTTGAGAGCCGTTTCGTTTCAAAAGCCCCTTACCGGCTTTTAGCAGCACAATCTGGTCGTTCTGGCAGAGCTCCATGAAGCCGTCGATTCGTTTGGCAAACTCCACCACGTACTGGATGGCCTCTGTGATCTTCACGGCGCACAGCTGCCACATCACCTCCTTCGGCTGCGGGGGGGGGGGGGGGGGGGGGAAAACACCACCAAACGCATTATACACCCGTGTCAGAGGCCATTGGCAATCAAACCCCCACTGTCCAATGCAAAGCAGATGCACGATGAACAAGTACGCTGGCCCTTTCAAAATGTGCATCAGGGTGAATATGTCATGGTACCATGGTGAGGATCATAGTGAGCATCGTGGTGGTAATCATTGTCACCGTCATGGTGAGTTTTGTGTTGAGTATCATGGTGTCACAGGGAGTATTATGGTTAGTATCACGGTTTGTGTCATTGTATCATAGTGAGTATCATGGTATCATATTTAGTATCGGTGAGTATCATGTTGAATATCTTGGCATCAAAGTGAGCATCACAGTGAGCCCCATGGTGAGTCTCATGGTCTATCATGGTGAATATCACGGTATCATAGTGAGCATCTTGGTGAGTATCACAGTATCATGGTGAGTATCACGGTATCATGGTGAGTATCACAGTATCATGGTGAGTACCACGGTGAGTATCACAGTATCATGGTGAGTATCACGGTATCATGGTGAGTACCACGGTGAGTATCACAGTATCATGGTGAGTACCACGGTGAGTATCACAGTATCATGGTGAGTACCACGGTGAGTATCACAGTATCATGGTGAGTATCACGGTATCATGGTGAGTACCACGGTGAGTATCACAGTATCATGGTGAGTACCATGGTGAGTATCACAGTATCACGGTGAGTATCACAGTATCATGGTGAGTACCACGGTGAGTATCATAGTACCATGGTGAGTATCACGGTGAGTGCCACGGTGAGCATCATGGTGAGTCTCATGGTCTATCATGGTGAATATCACGGTATCATAGTGAGTATCATGGTGAGTATCATGAGGAGCCTCATGGCATAAAAGTGAGCCCCATTGTTATCATGGGGAGCATCATAGTGAGTATCATGGTGGATATCACAGTATCATGGTGAGTACCACGGTGAGTATCACAGTATCATGGTGAGTATCACAGTATCATGGTGAGTATCACAGTATCATGGTGAGTACCACGGTGAGTATCACAGTATCATGGTGAGTACCACGGTGAGTATCACAGTATCATGGTGAGTATCACAGTATCATGGTGAGTACCACGGTGAGTATCATAGTACCATGGTGAGTATCACGGTGAGTGCCACGGTGAGCATCACGGTGAGCATCACGTGAGCATCCCGGTACCACGGTGAGCATCACGTGAGTATCCCGGTACCACAGTGAGCATCAGGGTATTGCGTTGCACCGTACCTTGCTCTGGTAGCACTCCACCTCGTCCTGCAGGAAGGTCTGCCAGGTATTCTGCTGCAGCTCCTCTTGTAGGTATTGACATGTCTCCATGTGGGATTTGGAGATGTTCTGGGCAAGGTGTTCTGTAGCGCAACACCAGGAAACACAACAGCTCATCACACAGAAGGACACACAACAAACATTTTTACGTGAGTTGTTGATCTAATGAGTTCAAATATTTTGAAATGTTTACAATATATGAGGACTGCAATTATGGTGACAATTATATTTTTTTCTTGGTTTCTTACATGGTTAAATTTGTACAATCTTTTCCAATTTGTAGGCGATGCCTATCTTGTATTTGCATGAATGCACTTCTCTAATTTAGTCACCTTCATTTTATCAATAATGACATGCAGTTGGTCTTTCTACAAAGTAAGAAAAGTGAACCAATTCCACTTTTAGCTGTTAATGTACCGTGCCCTTTTCCATCTTAAAAGACTCCTGACTTTAACACTTACACTACAAAGTACAAGTAAGCACAAAGTGAATACTTGGAGGAGGTCAAACAATGCATTTTTCTGAGCAATAGACTTGGTCAACAAAAACAATGTGTGATTTACATACATACATAAACTACGAAATAAACATAGCTGATATCCTTTCTTTCATGTTTGTGGTAATTCTCTATTGTAGCACAGGCTTTTAATGACTACATAAATATGAATATGTGCAGGAATGAAACCAAGCTTATACATGGGTAAAAATTTAAATAAAGTGCATTAATAACAGGTTTTTTTTTATTTTTACAAAGGAAGGCCATTGCAGCAGATCATTACAATAAATGCTTTTCCAAAGAAAAGGAAGAAAGGTAAAATACACAAGGGAGGCTTAAAAAAAAAAAAATCCCCCAACGAGAGACCCAGCGCATCCCGATCGGCCCTAATTAACAGAAAACTAATTACCTCACAAGGCATCTAATGAGCTCCGAGATGGGTTCCCAACCTCCTGCTATTTTAAAACGCCTCCTACCAGCCGGATCAGCTCTCCCTCTCCCTTCTTCATATTCTCAATTTCTTATTCTTTTTAATAGCATTCCTATTATTTCTTCTCCCAACCAGTCACTGATGGAGGGGAGTCCTCCCCTGACGCTACACAGGTCTCCCTCGTGGTCTCTCATGGCTGCTCTGGTGGCCTGCGGTGTGCCTTATTCCGTTGAGCTTGCTGTTCGATTTCTAGAGAGACTTTGTTTCATACTGAGGTTGTTCGTCCTGTCTCCTACATCTTGGAAACCCCCGCGATCCTACAAGGTCCACAAGGACGGGGGTTCAGTGGATGGGGCTTTGTTTTGTGCTGACATGCGATGGTGCATTTGGTAATGAAGTAGAACATCTCCCTGTTTATCCAGTTTTATTTTTATTCTATTGTATTATTTTTTAAGCACAGTAAATACCGAGTATACCACACAAACAATTGACTGCATATCCTGAATGTGTATGTGATAAATAAAAGCCTTGGAATCTGAATCTTTGAATCTCGAATGTACCATTTCCCTGTTACCATGGATTTGCCTTCCTCCAGCCCCAGGCCACTCAATGCTCACCCAGCTCGTCCATGGACACGGTGGGGGACATGTCCCCGCTGCTGAAGGAGCAGTAGGGGTAGAAGCCATTTCCCGAACCTAAGTCGCACAGTGGCTCTGGTTTGATTCCGTCGATGTCCAGCCCTGACTGGTCCGGGGACGGCTGGATGTTCAGGTAGAAGCCTTCCACGCCCCCTCCCCCACTGGAGTCCGTCTGGATGGGGTTGTATATACATATATATATATATATATATATATATATATATATATTAGAGCTGACAATGTACCGCAATCATGTAGCTCAATTCAGAATATGAAAAGGGTTAACGGTGCAGTACGTAGAATTGAGTGGCATCAGGCGGAACAGACTTATTTATATTTATAATATAATGTTTTATTAATGTTATTATATCAATAATTTATTATATAAATGGAATCAAATATTTGTGTTTAAGTTTGTGTATAATGCCATGATATGAATCGTTGCATCTGCGTGACATTACAACAAAGCCTTTATATCCACAATGGAGCGGTCCACTGCCATGGGGCCCACCATGTTTCCTCAGAACATTGTAAGGTCCCCAAGGTGTGGAGACAGTTCAGGTGAACTTCAGCAACCTAACCTGCCACCCCTTAACTCACTGTGCAGACGGAAAGAATGTGGGCAGTCCAGTTCAGTTGGCAGTATATTTTTAATAGGTATTGTGTACGATTGTTTTTCAGGTTATGCTCACCGCTGACAATTATCGAACACTTCCAAATTGGAGATTTAAAATATGCTATGAAGGTACAGCAACATTTCCCTAGCCATGGAAATAATCAACAAGCCAAATGCTGTCCTCTAGCCAAGCACTCCTCTCCTCTGCCCCTCTCGCTTTGGACCGGTGAGCTCAGCGCGTGAACAGAGAGCGCTTATTTTGAGGAAACGAGAGAGGAGGAGTTTGGCGCAGAAGTATTTGATTGAGTTTCCGGTGAGGGTTAGGGTTAACGCTCAGACGATTCCAAATATTGGCACAGCACTAGTGCCACCTGTTACACACTACCCCAACAGGAGACTTGATAAATGAGTGAAATCGGTGGACTTCCCCTCAAAAAAAAGAATGTAGTTTCGATGTGACCTGTAGCCAATTCATTTAAACATTTTCTTTTGAGGGATTTTCCCAGCAAATATTGAGAAATTAATAAACATCATCATGTATCTAATTCAAGAGAACATTTTGAGTAGGTTGATAGACCTAACATATATAAATATATACAAGTATAATTATGACCATTAGGACCATGGCCTTGGACCCAGCTATATTGTTACCTCCCTGGTCAACTACATGCCTTCAAGAACACTGTGTTTTTCTGCTGACTGTTTATTAGAGGTTTCCAACTCAGCCAGATCAATTTCAGGGCCACAGCCTTTGTCAATGACGGCCTAATGTCAATTATGCTTTAAATGTTTCTCTTCAATTTAGCCTTTAACTAGCTTTGACTTTCCTGATACAGGCCGGAAACTCTTTTAAGCTGCAGGTGCATTTTTTATTTGAAGCTACGCAATTATTACTATTTATTATGTTCAACTGTTAATCTTTAAAGCATTTAATGACCATTGATGACTTTTACCCGTTTGTATTGAATGTGCACATTTAAGACTAAACAAGAACATTAAAATGAGGGAATGTGGGGTGGGGGGGGGGGGGGGTGCATTAATGGACATCACCACACACCTTGGCCGACCCGCCCTCGGGGGACTGCTGGTCCATGTATCCCCCCAGCTCGTCCGGCAGCTCGGTGAGCCCTGTGGAGGACAGGCTGTAGTGGGGCGACAGGGCGTCGGCCTCACCCAGCATCTGGCTGCTCAGGCTGGGGTGGGAGTGGTGCAGGAGGGGGTGGGATGCGGCTTGGCCCTGCTGCTGCTGCTGCTGCTGCTGTTGCTGCTGCTGCTGTTGCTGCTGCTGCTGCACGCGGTGCTTCTGCACCTCCGCGTACAAACTGTCCCTCTGCTTCTTGGACATGCGGCCAAACTTCACCGCTGTGGTGCACAGAGAGACAGGAAGTCAGTGTGTTAGCGAGGAAGGGAGGGAGAGAGGTAGACAGACAGAGGCATAAAGGGAGCGAGAAAGAGAGAAAGAGAAAGAGAAAGAGAAAGAGAGAGAGAGAGAGAGAGAGAGAGAGAGAGAGAGAGAGAGAGAGAGAGAGAGAGAGAGAGAGAGAGAGAGAGAGAGATGCTAACTTGTAGTGAGACAGAGGAGGGCGAGTGTGAGTGACATCAATAACACGATAAGGACCATATATAAAAAGATACATTATAATTAACTACAGTAGAATTGCATACACACTATCACTATAATGGCTATCTTTCTACTTTTGCTAGTATGACTATGAGGCATGGGACGGCTCATCGAAAACGATTGTAGATCTGTCACAGAAATGAATGGTGGGTAGGTAGGAACAGGGCCAGGCAGGGGAGTAGATAGAGGTGATAAGAGAGAGGCAGAGAGAGAAAGATGGGAGGAGGGTGAGGAAAAGTGAGGGAAGGAAGTGAGCAAGCGATGAGAATTAAAATAACAGGGTTACCTTGAACCCTCCCAGGGGGGCTGTGTTTGTGTGTGTGTGTGTGTGTGTGTGTGTGCGTCTATGTGTGTGTGTTTGAGTGAGTGAGTGCGTGTGTGCATGTCTCACCGTCTCTGGACATTCCCACCGTGAGACACTTCTGCAGGCGACAGTGTTGGCAGCGGTTACGACTCGTCCGGTCGATCACGCAGTTCTTCTGACGAGGGCAGGAGTACGCGGCGTTGCTCTGCTGGCTCCTCCGGAAGAACCCCTGCAGCGCGGCGGGAAAGAGAGGGAGGCCAGGGCTGGGCAAACTGCTACTTTCTTCCTTTAAAGGAGACATATTATACCACCAGGTATATTATGGTGCGTTCGAGTATTCTCTGCGAGCCGACTCGGATCTCGGATCGGACGCCACGCCCACACTAAAATCGTTTTATTATTTCGCTCGGTCGTTGGAGGGAAAACATGGACGCCACCCAGAAAGCTGTTGTCGCGGTAGCATTGGCAGAGTACCGGGCGCTCCAGAATAGGTAGGCAATAGGCCATAGGCAGAGATACGGACGCAGTAAGGTATCGCAGTAATACGAGTGATTGAAATTGGCATTTAAACCACCAAAGCGGTCAAAGCACAATGAAAAACATTTTCATGCTCCAAGTCACACCGGGCGCAGCCATCTTGAATTCTGTCTCGGAATTTTGCTCGGTCACCACTGAGTTCAACCGAGATGGCGAGTTTGCCGTCCGAGGAAAAGGGGCGTTTTCATGCGTGTCGCTAGGCAACGTCCTCGGACCTCCGAGACGGATGGATAATAAAACGCAGCATTAACCTTGATTAGCCTTACAAGCCGTTTCAAAAATCGGCCCCATATGACATCACTAGTGGGCGTGTCCCCCTAGATCTGCGCTGGATAGATGAGCAACGTTTACTTCAGTCCACTGGGTAGGCTGGTAGACTGATCTATCCAGCACAGATCTATCTGGCTTCATTTTATTGCATGTTTGCTTTAGCTTTCTTCTAATTCTTAAATACATTGCACTTTCTACAATGCTTTTTCTTAACTCTGCTTTTGTTTTCTTTTGACTTTTTTCATTTGATCTTATTATTTAATTTTATTGGATGACGATGTTTCAATGTGCAGCACTTTGAGTCTGCCTCGTGTACGAAGAGTGCTGTATAAATAAAGTTGCTTTGCATTTTTACATTCCAACAAAAAAACAAACATTAACTAATACAACAGGACTTTGTCAGCAGCATAAGAAAATGTCCTGCGGAAAACGTTCAAGTTTGCTTCAAGAGATAAGTTGGTCCTACGAAGCCATGCAGGGGTACAAGTTAACACTTCAAACGCTGCCTTACTGCTGGAAGATTTGCTAACAGCTGTCACCTCAACAGCTGTCATAACGACAACAGCCATGGCAAAGCCCTGTTTGTCTGGGTTGTATCGAGAAAGTGACTGAAGCTGAACAAGATTTGCATTATTTTTCATAGGCTTGACTGTGTGTGTGTGTGTGTGTGTGTGTGTGTGTGTGTGTGTGTGTGTGTGTGTGTGTGTGTGTGTGTGTGTGTGTGTGTGTGTGTGTGTGTGTGTGTGTGTGTGTGTGCGTGCGTGCGTGTGTAAACATATGTATGGGTTGCATTGCACATGAGGGGGGGGGGGGGGGGGGGGGGGGGAGAAGAGAGCATCCCAGTCGGAACAAGAAAGATTGCAACCGGCTGACAGAAGCAGCTTCAGCACCATGCATAAGTGTCCTAGCTAGTGAGACGCAGGACGTGCCGTGACAACCATCAATGTCAGCAATTGTGGCTGAGAGGAGGAAGGTATTAGCTGGGCCCGGCTGAAGGGATTCCTCTTTTACAATAGCATTCCAATCTGGTGTCAGGGCCCTCCGTAGAACCGAATCAGCCAGCTAATAGTGTCAAACAACCTGCTCCTTTGCTACCGATTCTGGAGATTGTGCGCTTTCACTTCTATTTGACCTCACTGCTGTTTTCTCATTGTTAATCATGCCATATTAATTGACCATCTCAATAACGGACAATTAATCAAAATCAAATACCACAGTCGGTATTTAAGGCAGAGCTGTAGCTTGGCTCAAGTCATACTGAATAACAGAACTGTCTCACTCTCATTATAGGCACTTTCTCTTCATATCAGCCAATATTTCCTGTATCCTCTCTTAAGGTTCTATTCTAGGTCCAATAATCTTCTCCATTAAAATGCTCCCGCTGGGTAAAATCCTTCAAAAATATTATATTTAAATCCACTGTTATGTAGATGATACAAAACTTCACCTCCCCCTAAGACCTGATGATGATGACACATCATGGAATCCGAAAAACCCACCTGCGGAAATCCACTGCTGGATGGCTCAAAACGTTTATTCTATCCCTGCTTCAACATTATGACTAAAAACCTGGGCCAGCTAGCTGCCCATGTCATACTGTCTGCCAAAAATCTTTGTTTGGTATTTGATTCGGCCGTACAATTTAATCAACAGGTCGGATCAATGGTAAAAGCCAGCTTCATCCAACTGTGCTCATTCCGTGATACTTTCTTTTCGTCTCGACTCGATTACTGTCATTCCCTAGAACTGAGCGTTATTAAGACTTCCATGTCCTGCTTACAACTCATCCAAAACGCTGCTGTCAGGCTTCTGGCTCTAAGAGGAGGCTTGTAAGAGGCTCTGTGCCGGCCTCTCTTCACTGGCTTCCCATACGCTTCAGAATCAATTATAAAGTGCTCCTGTTTGCTTCTTTTAAGCCTTGAATGGTTAGCACCTGCTCATTTGTTAGAGCACCTCTGCTCCCTTCGCCTCGACCTCCAGGGTCTACAGGTCCTCTCACCAAAAACTTCATTTTGCGTTGGGCAGCGAGGGATCAAGGAAGAGGCGAGCCACGTGTAGTACCACTTATGCACCATCATTGGTCGGACAGTCGCTGGTGTGGAAGACGACTGTGGCTCGATAGAGGACATTGAGGGATAAGAAGCTAACCATTCTGAAAACAATTTGGGCTCTGATCACCCCCGGCTGGATCACCTGGAGGAGGGTGTTGGGGGTTGAAACACCCCCAAACCACCAGATGATTCTAGGTACCTCACTGAAGATGTGTCAAGAAGAGGCATCAGTACATGTTACACTTTCGGGTCGGTTGGTTGGTCAATATGCGACTGTCCGACCATCATTGGTCGGACAGTCGCTGGTGTGTAGATCTAAGCCAGGGATGGACGTCAAGGACTTACTTTACAGCCTTCACAGGTGATCACGCCATAGTGGATTCCTGAAGATTTGTCTCCACAGATCTTACAGGGGATTATTTCAATTTGAGCTGTGGAGAGAGAGAGAGAGAGAGAGAGAGAGAGAGAGAGAGAGAGAGAGATGGAGAAAGAGAAAAAAAAAAGAAAGAAAAGGAAATGATTATCGGAATCATACGCTTACATCAAAATAATCATCAGCCGGTTCAAAAGACACATCTCTTCTGTTCATATTGTCCATACTGTTCACACTACACTATCTATATTATGGCATTTATAAACTCTGTACCTTACTGTTTTTTTGCAATTCTGGTAAGACGCAAAGTACAGTTGTCTCTGTACTTGTACCCTGCCCAGCGACCATTGTGGCCCAAGCATGTGGATATTATATCATCCTAGATTTGCAGGACAAGCAACGATAAATTCTATTATTGATGTAACTCATCCACATTTCTGCTATCAATATTGTGTACAAAGACATATTTTCAGTGTATTTTCGCTTTGCTTTTTGTAGTTTAACTGTTTTCAATGTGTATAATTGTATTATTCTACTACTTTCCTGTAATTGCTGCTGTGGAAACAGAATTCTTCATGTGGGATCAATGAATGACTATCTTATCTCATCTGGTATGAATTATGGGTTGTTGTGTTTTGTCACCTACGATTTGTGGACCACAGCCCTATGACACATAGAATCCAGTCCCTCATAACTCTGCATATTGGCAGCATTTGGGTCATTACAAGTGCGGGGCACATACATATATGTTTAACCTAAACCTGCAGTTTCAATACGTTCCCCACGGCCCAGTAAATTCTTGGCACATGTTGGTGTTAGAGTAGAGAAGGGTCTGGAAAGACTTCAACTCAACACATGCAGACCACGGCAGAAATACACATGTTAAAATCCCCTTCTGAAAACGCAGCTGCGTTAATGTGTCGAAGTAAAAAACCTTGAAGAAAAGCATAACCCTGACCTTTTAATACCCTACACAATTAGAAGGAGACTATTTAACATTAAGCTGATAAATACCATTTAACGACTTTGTGTAGAGACAGAGGTTAAATATCGGCAAAAATCTGAACTCGTGGCCACCCATAAGAAAAACAAAAACACCATCTTAATAAAAGCTTCTTCTAATACATAAATAACCAATGATATCATCACACAGGCCGAATACAGTACACAAACGCAAAATACAAATGCTAAATGAAGGGCTGATTATGGTCCCACGACCACGCAATGGGGTTACGGACCCATTACGTTCTTGCGGATCCTCCTTGCGTCCGACCCAAGGGCCTGATGTGAGGCACACAAAAATTGTATTCTTCCGTCGAGGCGACGCAGCAGCAAGCGCTGGGATTGGTCCGCTTAATAAAACCCGACGCAGAACCATAAAGGTTCACGACTTCATCGAAGCGTCTGCATGGTCATTGCGTTGCGTGAACGCGTGACCATAATCAGCCCTTTACTGTGAATGCCCTTCTAGGCCCTGCTTATTTTCAATACAAGGGTGTGAAAATGTTCACACTGTTGCAACACTACTTTGGTCTAGGGGTGGGAATCTCTTGGCACCTCACGATTCGATTACGATTACGAGGTCAACGGTTAGATTCTAAAGCGATTATCGATGCATCTCGCTCCAACAATTTTTTTTATGTACATTTCCATGCGGGATTTTCAACAATATATATATACATCTGAGTTTGCTACTCAAGAGTTTGCTAATCACTTCCTACTTTTGTGATGATTATTAAAGACATCAACAGATGAATTAACTTATCTAATATTTTATTAGAGAGAAAGCTTTTTTCACAAATGTGACTTTCTATGAACAATGCAATAATCAATGCAGCTTGCATTACAACACAATAGGGAAGTATGTAAAAAATAGGTTTGTTTTATTATCTTTCTAATCATGTCATTAAAGAAAAAGCTGCTCTTGAATTAGGAGGAGTTCTTGAGTCTGGCTGTGAGTTTGCGTGCATGCTATGCGTAGGCTGAATCGCAATCGTGTCAAGACAAATCAGATTGGCCAATACACACTGAAGATAAATTAAATATTTTTTAAATTACTCTGGCAAACAGAATGTTGCAGCAGGCGAACAAAATAAAAAAGACGTATTAATTGATCTGCATCGAAACAGAATCGGGTTCTAGAGAGAATTGCGATGCATCGAGGAATCGATTATTTTTCCCACCCCTACTTTAGTCGCGATAGAATTAGGTGCAACCCAAGACAACCATTGACGCTGCCCTCCTGGGGGGCATCCTCTCCAGAAAGAGGCGTATGCTTGTCCATGTACTGGGGTCCTCCCCCTGTAAGTGTCACTCAGGCCGGCCATGACACAGTGCAGTGGTACTCAATTCAAATTCAAAGAGATCCAGTAGGAGAATAGTGTCTGTATGGAGTTAACAGCTGACCTAAATCAAATAAAGAAGGTACAATTCAATAGTATTTTAACAATGGATATAGTCAAGTTTTACCGTTGTTAATGTTTTAACATAATAACAAATAGATGTTCTTTCTCCTTTTAAGTCAAATAAGGAATGCATTTGAAAATAATATGCATAACAGCCAGAGCTTTTAAAAAAATGTGCATCTTAAAATGAAGTGCCTAATTTTAAGAAACATTTTAGAAAAATGTGTCTATTGCTCGAGTTTTCCTTCCTCTTCTTTTGTGAGGATTCCAGTACACATCTGAACAGTCTGGACCAACTTCATAAACAATCTCAACACACTGTAACAATGGAACAGCTTTAACGCCTCCTTTCTTCTTATGTCTCGTTATTATATCCCACGCCCCCACTCTATCTCGTTCAGCGAGAGAACTGAGCGCTAGCTTGACCTGCCAGGATATTAAATCTGGGCTGGAGTGGAGTCAGGGCAATGCTGATACACACATACAAAGGTTTATAGTAGGCCTACAACGTGTCATACAATGGGATGGACCTCATTGAGAGATGATTTGCACTTTATATTTATGTTTTTATATTTATTTTTATATTCTATATCTATCTGTGCCTTTTTAATGTATGATCGGTGCTGTGCTGTTTGCTGGAACCTCAATTTCCCTGAGGGTAACCTCTCAAGGGATTAATAAAGTACTATCTATCTATCTATCTATCTATTTATTTCAGATTCTTGTTTACACATTGTACAAGGCTTCAGACGTATTTCCTAGAGTGCCACGTGCTATTAGGAAATAAAGCGCTGCAAAAAAACAGCACAGAGGAGAGTGCAGTTTGAACCCAGCGACTAGGGGGAGACCCAGGATGGCCAGTGTCTCACCAACACAAGGACCACGCAGACCCTTCGAGGCAGTCTTGAACCTGTTTTGGTTCACACTGATCGCATGACACAAACCCTATGCACACAAACACGCACACACACACACACACACACACACACACACACACACACACACACACACACACACACACACACACACACACACACACACACACACACACACACACACACACACACACACACACACACACATATGGTTCGCACCTTGAGAAAAGGATTCATGTAAGTAGACAGGCCCTTTTAAATTGCTTTTCTGTATCGTTTATTCGGGAGTATTAAAAACATTCAAACTAACACCAAAAGTCAGCAGCCTTTTACTGCTTGGAGGTTCTAAATGTTAAACGCTGCAGTAATGACTGTTATTTCCATATGGAACATTTGACATTAGAGTTCTGGCTTCAGCAATCGTCCTGGTCTTAGTTTTCAAGATGCAAGCTGGAAGAAACAGACGCATCTAGTTGTGGGCCAGAGAAGTAGAGGCTGGTTGATAGATTAACGCTTAACTGCACCACTCTTTACACATATTTCCCACTGATTACCACACGATTTACAAATTACCACAGCTTCCATAATAAAAGCGCACAAGAACAATCTGACATGGCCCATATAATGGATCAAAATAAACACACTTTATAAAAGAAAATGTATTTAACAGGATGAGAACAGGGCTGGGCTCACTCTGGCGTGTTGCAGGGTGTTTGAAACACGGCAACGATACCAAAATGTAAAAATAGTCTAACGTAATCTGTGTTGAGAGACGTTAACAGCATCCAGCATCTGAATCAAACGGCACTCGACTGTGCTGGGGTTTGAATATCCATTACGTAACCAGTGGACACGCAGCCAGTACCATGGCTGACTGGACTTGCTGGGTACCACCCCGCACAGGGGTAGGGGTAGAGATTGACTGAATGATTTGTTAGCCTGCTGACTGACTCACTGAATGACTGGCTGGCTGGCGGGCTGAATTGCCATGTATCACTGCTTGAATAATAACACCGCACTGAGAAATGTACTGAAACCACACTGATTCATTTCTCAACAGACTCACATTGTGAGTTAGAATATCAGCTTTCAGTTGCTACGTTTATTAAAACATTTGAAGGAAAGTTCTGGGTTGATCCCCAATGTCCCCTCGCCTGTCTGCAATCACCTTAAAGTGCTTAACAGCTGCCTGCATCTTAATGGCCGTTATCTGAATGAACTGACTTTTCATGCAGGCATCCTCAGGATACCTGCATGAAAAGTACAGTTTAATCCAGAACACAGTTTAATCCAGGATTCCTGGATTAAACTGTTCAACTGTGTTGAACTGTTACGGCAGAATGACAGGAATGGAAGGAGGTGAAGGACTTCTGCCTCCATGAATGAAGTATTTGAGTAAAAAGAAACATCAATATTAGATGAACATAGCCATCATACCACACACACAACCAGCACACACAGTGTGTATGTGTGTGTGTGTGAGTGACACACACACACACACACACACACACACACACACACACACACACACACACACACACACACACACACACACACACACACACACACACACACACACACACACACACACACACACACACACACACACACACACACACAGCTTTGACAGATCCTCAGGTTCAGCTGTGGTACTATTGAGGCCGTGTCACCAGCACCAGTTTCCTACTCTGAGGACGCATTGTTTCCAGCTCTCTGTAGCTCACAGGCCTGCAGATCTCATGTCCCATGATCTCTAAATAGAATCCATTGCATTATTGATTCCCGCAGGATAGTCGCCTCCTTTCCCACATGTGCCCTGTGATTCTATTTGAACTGAACAAGCCCACACAACAGGGAGTCAAACGGAAGAGGTTAAACACTCGGAGTCGGAATAGAGGCACAAGATGAGAGTCAAACAAGGACTCAGTTCGGTAGCTGCTAGGAAACATTGAAATGCAAATAGGAGCTCATCCCCCCATTGTGGTTTGTGATTTAATACGACTTTTTGAAATGTTTGACAGCAGAACACAAATAGAAGCAAGACGATAATAAGATAACAAGAGCGTTGTTCATTCCTATTGCCACTCTTTCGGTGCTACTATTGTCTATAATGACATTACTTTGTCACAAGGTTATTTTTAAGACTAGAATGATAGTCTGATACCTCTTTTGGAATACTTATTCTGTTGCCCCTCTCTAAAGGAATTGGGTAGGTTAATAGTAGACCAGAGGGGGACAATAAAGTTCAGCACAGCTATAAGGAAATAAAGATAAACTCTGGGTACTTAAAACATCCCATCTTCAAAAAAAGCAATGGCTGGAGCTTTGGAACCAAAGCACTTACATTTAAAACTCTCCAATATGTTCAAAATGTATCCCTTGTTTACTTGTGCTAGGCACCAAACAACCACTAATCCAGGGAACAGAAAGGCTGGTCTTAGAGAACAAACAAAGTGTGTGGTTCCAAGACATATGAAAGGAGTGAGAGGTGGGAGGAAAGCAGCTGGGGAAGGAGAGAAAGAGATGGAATAAAGGTGGAAGCCTAGAAGAATCTATAGCAAAGTATACAAAAATACTGTGTGCATGTGCTGTGTTGGTGTGCATATGTGTGCAGTTATGTGTGTTTGCACATGTGTGGTTCTGGTATCGATTTACTTCTCTTTTGCCTCTAGGCCAGCCTAACAGAAACTTGTATCCACAAATGACTACATGGCTATTTTCCCACCAGTGAAGTGAGCTCAGAACAGTGAAGCGCAGAGCAGTTTGAGCCATGGCGGCTGTGAGAGAGCCATGTGACAGCAGTCAGAGTTAGATAAAGAGATAAGACCAGGAGAGAGAAGGAGAGGGAGATAGAAGGAGAGGGAGATAGAAGGAGAGAGAGATAGAAGGAGAGAGAGATAGAAGGAGAGAGAGATAGAAGGAGAGAGAGATAGAAGGAGAGAGAGATAGAAGAGAGAGAGAGAGAGAGAGAGAGAGAGAGAGAGAGAGAGAGAGAGAGAGAGATAGGAGAGAGAGAGAGAGAGAGAGAGAGAGAGAGAGAGAGAGAGAGAGAGAGAGAGAGAGAGAGAGAGAGAGAGAGAGAGAGAGAGAGAGAGAGAGAGAGAGAGAGAGAGAGAGAGAGACATTCCCCCCCAACATAAAGTGTTATCTTATCTTAATACAATATAACATACTCATCATCCTGCATTCATCAGTGTTCCTGAAGAGCAATAAAGCACACACGCGCAAGAAAATAGCGCAATGTTTTCTGGCGTGTGTGTTGTCTTGAATCACCGACTATTGTAAGCCATGTTGATGTTGGAGACAATGCTCCAGCAGAGATTAACCACCCACTGTTTTGGCGGAACCAGAGTAAACCATATGCAGCTGTAGTCACAAACGTTGAGCTAGGAAGGGCAAAATGATTGTGCCTGGGAACGAAGGCACAATTTGCATATATACATATGTATACAGGCAATCAGAATAAAGATTATTGCATTTCATTTCCTCCCAGTATCTTTTTTACTTATTGCTTAAAATGCAATCAAAGTTTCAAAATCAAGTTTCAAGTCAAGAATGCGATGGGAGAAATGAATACCCATGATGTTGTTGTTTATTGGACAACAAATATAATTGAGAGCAACAACCTTGCCTGCATGCCGCCTACTCACAATGACACAAACACGCACAAACACAGACACACTGACCTTTAATCCCAAAAGGGATACACAGTTGTTCATACAAAGACATGTCTACCACATGCGCAAACACGTTAAACTAATACGTCTAACAATAAATCCAATACGTGTTTTAAATCAAATCTATTTATCCTCTCTTGATTGGGCAAATATGCTAAGACATTGTTATTTTGGTCTCTCTGCCTCCCCTCGTTATACGTGTACATCAAATCCACCATAACAAGCCTCATTCTATCCTATGGAGCACTAATCCCTGTTGAATTATGGATTCAGCATAAACATCAAAGCTCACGTTACAATAAAGCTGCAGCTTGAAATTAGAGTTAATTTGAGACCTGCAATTATTTCTACGGCAAGCTCTAGATATATATCACTGTGTGCCTGCCATCCCCTGGGTCTGCGGCAGAAGAACATCATTAAGGAGAATCCTCAAGTAACCACCAACATCTATTTGGAAGCTAATCTGGCCCATCAGCATTTAAAAGCAGAGCAAACACAATCAAGCTGTTGGAACCAGTAGGATAAATAGACAAACATTGAGCAATAAAATGCGCCCTACAGCTCAGTTTCAGACACATCATGGTTCAAAGGTGACAACAGTATTGTACGGCAGAATGACAGGAGTGAAGGAGGTGAAGGACTTCTGCCTCCATGAATGAAGAGAGGTAGTTTCTTATTTGACTAATGTTGATGTAGGCAGAGTGGTTGAGGAAATAACATGCCTAAAGGAAGAAAAGGTCCTTCTTACACTACACTGTTAATAAAAACACGCATTCAAATAACAGAGGACATGCTAATGCTCACAGAAACACATACACGTGGATACACACACACACACACAACAACAAGCTAGACAACACAAATAGCCTTGTTAACATTTCCTTTGTAAGATGTCATGACACGTCAAGGGGATCTTTCTCGTTAGATATACTTCTATTTCTACTAGCCGGGCCTGTCCTACCATGATCACAGCGTCACCAGTGATAATATAAAATGAACAAAATAAGAAAATAAAAAAGGCAATATGCACCAACTCCATATGCTGTACTAAAACACAAACTGGAAAATATGAATGAAAGCAGATTTAGATTTAATCGGTTTATGTTACGTGCAAAGCTGTCCGAGTGATATGTTTTCTGTCCAGCAAACAACAGATGGACTGTCACTAAGTGCACGTGTCGTCCATTGTTGTTTAAAAGCATAAAAAAGCAAGTCACATAGAGCTGTCAGGATATGGTCCGCAGAATCCATCCTCATTATAGATTTGGCAATTATTGCGATCTCCAAAAACATCTGTGTTTAGTGCCAGCGAGGCAGAGGAAGTAAACAAACTCCTGCCCAGGTGCAAGATCTTCCTTACACACAAATGTGCCATGCTGTCGCTTAACACAGACGCTTCAGCCAAAATCACAGACATAAAATTAATCATTCAGACGGATTCTGTGGAGCAAAGCAACAGGGTTGCTCGGTGACTTCTGCTTTTGGGCAATAATGGAATAAGTGTCGCTAAATTGACACAAAGACATTTGGTTTTGACTGGGATGTTGGCAATGATAAAAACAGAATAATGCATTTTTGCTTTTAAAAAATACAGTGATGTTTTCGCCCTATGTAGGTGAAGAGCAAGATTAAACAGGGTTATGGACTTTTAACCCAGATTCAAAAGAAGAGATCTAGCAGGGAGGACTCCTCCTGCAAACCTAGCTGTGACTGGACAAATACTTGAATTGGAAGTCTAAAAGATTAAACAAGCGATGTTTAGAGTCTTAAAGCTAGGGTAGGCAATACATTTTTCAAGCATTTTAGTAATATGTGCTGACTATCTCTTACATCCCAACAACAAAAAAAAAAAAAACTGTCAGGCAATATTTCTGTTAAGAAGTGTATCCTGCTAGCTCCAATTCAGGTTTAGAAGGCCATCATTCACGCCAAATGGTGCTTTTCAATGTGGTCCAGCTCGCTTTCATTGCAAACGATGCAACACAGGTTGGCTGTACCACTTCAGCATGTCATTCCTTTTCACAAAAACGATATAGTTATATCAAATACATTAAGCCACAAAGCCCCTGCAGAAAGTTGATAAACGAGTCGGGAGAAAATGGCCTTAAGCACGACACTCAATTTTACTCAACGTGGCAGAAAGGCAACGTCTGAGAGGGTCTGGAATGATGCCTAGACCTGTTTTGCCAGTCAGTCAGTCCCTGGCCCAAACTCACGACTCATAGAATCAAGGAGTCAATCATCAACGCTTCAAACACTTCACATTGTTCAGTTGAAGTTCAGATGAGGTTTCCACTAAGTCCCCGAAGTGACGCGAATGTTGTTGTTTTTTCGTGCGTATGTTTTATAATTTAGTGTAATTAGTACATTTTTGGGTGCCCTTTAGTGAAAGTGAGTTGCCGTGTGATTGGCAGGCAAACCACTTAGAAACTTCTAACTTAGTTAGAAATGGAGGAGAACAAAAGGGGAGGTCTCTAGATAGATACATAGAGAGATTATATTATAGATAGTTAGATCAATTACAGATAAATGAATAGACTATAGATAGATAATTATTATCGATACATTTATCTCCATCTATAATCTACCCCGTCTTGTGGCAGCCATTGAAAAACGCCAGCCAATCAGGTAAAAAATGATGCTCTTGATTGAAGAGAGCAAGAGCGTAAACATGAATCTGGTTGGAAGCAAAGGAAGATTCTGCCAGATTCGACGGGAAAAGCCTTCACTGCAGTTCCCGTTCATCTTTAACATAATTACGCAGCCTATCTTGTATAAAACTGATATGATTGCTTCACAGATCGCTACACTTTGCTCAGGCAACCACCATTGTATCTTAACTCTGCCGGACTGTGGCGCTCCTTGTTTCACCATGAGTCAGGAGGCTTTCAACGTGCTTGAGGCCAGATCGATCATCACGAGGAACACAATGTGGATTTGCGAGATCATGATGGCACCAAGAGACTAGTTATTGATAGTCTGCAGTGCACAGATATGGTTGTCTTTGATATGTCGTATAGTGTGAGAGAGAAGAAATAAAGAGAGAGAGAAACTTGGTTTTGACAATCTGAAACAGCGAATACCTGCCATCCAATCCCTGTTCGACCCAATCATTCTGATTTACAATGTCAAAATCTTTGTCGAGATCGGTGGCTTGTGGTGAATAACAAAGTTCCCCTCGTAAACATTTCAGAGGCGATATGGGATAAACCGCTAGATATAATGTTGATAGCGTTGTAAACAGCAGGCTGACGACACCACTGTGGTGCGGCAGACACTCTTTGCTGTGACTGAGATGACATGAAAGATTGGTCACAGTCTGGAATGTATCATCGTTCCTGGGTCCTCAGGTGACTGCCAGTGTCAGAGCTGCTGTCTGCTAGCGCTGGCATCAGTGATGGGCTGATGAAAAGGAGCGGAAACAGACCCAGTCGTAGGAGGCCTTTTGGTGACAACACTGTCAGCCTAGGGGTGGAAGTTTTGTGTGTGCGTCCCTGCATTGACGTGTGTTGTAGGGGTTGTAACTGGGTGGGTGCCTGGGGTCTATTGAGGTAACATGCTTCGGCATGGTTTTCCTTAATCCGGTAACAATGTCCCAAACTATTTTTTGGGGGGGATTTTCAGTGATTTATCAACCAACCATACAGCCAATGAGGGCAACACTCCCGACTGCAACAAACATTTCAAAAGAAGAGCAATTATGAGATTGCAATGTTTCTTAGAATCAAAGTTATGCTAGGCTAGCTGTAGGCTGAAACTGAGGGGTTTGCGCATGCAGCCCTCCGACGTCAATGGACCAATTAGTGGTCCACAACATCTCATGGCACCATCACTAGGTCGCAGTGATGTTGCAGATGCATCGTGTTGCTTACAGGCTGCAGATTCCTGGGCATGTTTAGGTCTTTAGAGTTGTGATGTAGCCGGCTAGAAAACGGTAGCTTCTTATCGTTGTCACAAGTTTTAAGCTTAAGTGCATCTCAATTAAAGCTCACGCCAAAACAAACAAAACAAACAGAAATGTTTGTCGGCAGGCACCATAGACACACATCCACACCTACCCACCGACGCACACACACACACACACACATTCATTCATCTGCGCGCATTTGAAGTGTTAGGATTCTGTGCAAGCTTCTGCTATAAATACAAGGACATGGTTATTTGCGGCTTTAAGGTTTGACCATGAACAATACATAACATATAGTGCAGAAACAAACGTCTTTTGTGTGGTTATATCAATTGTTAACGAAACAGCACATATATTCATGGTCTATTTTATAGTGAATTGGATTTGCATAAATTTGCATCACCATGAAAGTGGTTACTAGTTCATCTTAGCTGCGTGTGACTAAGAGGAATCCAAATGAACAAATTGTACATCAAGTAGAAAATATCGTAATTACCAACAAACACGAAAAAAAATTGTATTCCTTGAGATATGCTTTATGTTTTGATAGGAGCCCGACCATGTGACAGCTGCTACAGAACTGTATTCACCTGGGACACAGTGGAACACCCTGCGTGTTATCAAGCACGTCAATTTGAAACAGACCCCAAATCATCTGCAGCTTAAGAAAATCTTGCTTTCCATGAACAGTAAAGAAAATCGATTGAAAAAAGTTTTTCAGTTTTATTGTACATTATTTAAATGTTTAAATACTGACTGGACAGAGTGCCAGTGATTTGGTGTTCATAATTGGAAGATAAACTGTTAAGCTAAGCATGGTTAAGTTTAACAATCTAGTGCTCATTTTATTTCCAATGCAATTGGAAAGTGGTGACATCGCTTAGAAATGAATGGGTATAAGCATTTTAACTTTTTAATCAGTGGCTTTAAAACCCTTTAACCCTTCATTTGAAAATGTTGTTAAGCATTTGTGAAAATGTAAACTAATCTGAATCAATCTGCCCTTAATAGCAGTTCAAAGTTCAAACAGCATTGAGCACAACCCAGAAAGTAATGCCTTTAGAATAGGTTCATATAGACATATCAAAATACTTAGCTCATACTGGAGCTAGAGTAGAGGTACCCCCTAAACCACTCGAATCCCAAGTGTGAGCGCAATCATCCATAAACATGAGATAACAAAGACCTATCTCACTGTCGGAGAGTGCTTTACACAGTAGTGGTGAAATGGTGGTAATTTGAGCTGCTGAACAGCTTCAGTTATGGTGTAAATGTGTTTAGTGTTCCAGCCCTAGTAAATACAAGAAATATAACATATTTCCATGACAATGAAGTAGCAAATGATTATGCAAACAGGGCAGTGCTTGCATGCTTCTTTGTATTTGCCATTTTAGATCACTGAATAGAAACATCCATAATAACCATTTCTGAAATTCAACATTTAGAAAGAGAAATAAAGAGTTTGATTTACTCGACTTGAACAATCTGATGCAAGTTGAATAAGTCGCTGTCTTCTTCAACCTTCTCCAATACTTGAATATGACACAGAGGCACAAGACATATTAAACATTTACACAGAGATGGATTTCCATTCATCTGTCTTAAACACAATGCCACTGGCTTGAGGCTAAGCCATGCACTGAACACACTCGTTTGTTTGATTGCTGTGTGGAGCCGTCAAGCCTGTAATGTATACAGTATATAGAACAAATACACACAAACGCACAAAACTATAGGTAAACAAATTATTACCGTCAATGCTGAGCAAACAAGACAAGACAAATCTAGAAAGGACACAGTTGGTCAAACGAAAGGAAAGCCCATATATTACTTTAATGAATACGATGTCTGTTTTGCTGTCAGCTCACTTTTAGCTTATGCATGATGATGTACACAATAATGCCGTCTTGACACACACGCGCCCCAAAGCTCTATATTTCATCCTTATTGCTTTATGATTATCTTCAACACAGTCTCTGGTTATTTCTTTGATCCATCCAGTTCCATCTAAACCTTTTATCTTCCCTCTACTTTAATCTTTTCCCCTTTTCTGTCTTTACTAAAGTCTTTTTCTTTTTGTCTGTTTGTGCCTATCCACACAAGTTTTGTGTGCAAACTTAACTTACTAACTTATTGTCCTCCGTTTTTCCATGCCCATGCTTTTCTTGTCCCTAAGCATGTTAGAGACAAGCAAAGCATTACATGTGATTGTTCAGCATCTCCTTCACTGCTGGTTTCTTGGATGAGTAGTCACATGCAGGATCAAGCTCTTTGTTTCTCGCTAATAGGTTCCCATTGTTCCACAAATACCCTGAACATGAGACTAATGGGGACTTTGTTCAAAACTTTTTTGTTTGTAGCTGGTCAGAGTTATTTTGAATATTGTAAACCTTTCCTTTGTCCATCAAGGAATGGACAAAGAAGGGATAATATGTCTACCTTATGATTCAAGCATGCACCATATGGCACAACAAAAAAATAACACCCTTCTCAGGAGACTAAATCACTTTCTATCAAATTTTGACAGCAAACATGTACATTGTTACTGGATTTTACACGACTGTAGTGACTATAAGCTCCAGATGGCTGATGTGTAGCGTGAGAAGGAGAGAAATATAGAATGACACATGGAGTACAAAAACACAGTTTAGTTAGTTCACACTATTAGCAGATGAATCAGACTAAGCAGGCTAATAATCCAAATCTGGTATCTTAGCTTAGTGACGCTATTAAAGCCTCTAACAGATGTTATAACCAGGGTCTACAGTGTAATCCTAGAACTCAAACCAGTCCAACTCCCTTTTCTAATTTCCTACGGCTAATTTAGCTCAAATAAGACTTTTACAAAGTTACTGATGCAGGTTTCAGGTTTCTGATTGAGATCAAACACGCATCTACCTGACCAGCGGATATTATCACTTCTGTCCAGTTGTATTTTAATATTCACAACATGGTTGTCCTTGGCTAATAATGTGTCAAATATGATTTGACATATTATAGACCCATCGTTGACAAATGTTTAGTAATTTATCATATTTTTTTCTTATAATATTCAGCTCACATTATATAAATGACTGAATGATCGGATTTTCTAAATAAGCCATACCCTTCTTAGTTCCCTAAATATGAGATAAGAAGGGAGATGAGCATGTTGTTTAGCTAATACTATGCCCATCATGATGCATAATTAGTGGAAGCAGCCAGCGAATACTAATGAGACAAGAAGAGTCAAGACCGTTATAAGATGCACCATCCGTTACCTTGTTTACTCTAAAATGCTAAAGCTGGTTCAAACAAATTCCCAGAAGGATAAATTATCCGAATCCCAACACTGGAAACAGGAAAAACAACATTTATCTGAGACATGATCAAAGACATTAAAGTTGTCGTCATCCACAGTGACTTAAGATCGGAAGGTTGATAGCGACACGCTTATGTCACCATCAAACCGCCTCTAATATTTCAAGCTGCTATCCCGGTTGATTTGGTCTTTGAATGATAGTATGATTACAGCCCGCAACCTGAAATGAGTTTGACACCCATGGGTGTCATGCCTGAGGATAATTGCCTCTCAAGTAAATCTAAAAAGAAAATAACTTATATCAACTGTGACAACTGTGATCAACATCTTCAACCTTGCAATGTAGGATCCGGCCAATATATCAGATAATATCGGTGGCGATTAAATCGGCCAGTAATTGGGTTCTAGAGTTCAATCTACTGGTTAATGGGCTGCTTCTCTCCTTTAATAGCACACAAGAAACCACAAAATTGGCATGCTTAGTGTCACCGGATATCTGAAAATCCATCAAGGTTCTCCCCAATTTTAATCTAACTGGGGCGGGGTTCTTCCTATATTCCAGGGTTCTATGTCCTCCATGATTTAGATGAGATTTAGATGGGAATTAAAGTAGTGTTGTAAGCCAAAAGATTATTCGCCGCTGCGATTGATGTAAAGAAATTATCAGTAGCAACATTTCAGCCTACAAAGTTTCAGGCAGTTTCTTGACATCATTGTCATCATCGGCATTCCTTATTACAATAATATTGTAAATTATTTACAATAATATTGTAAATAAGGAATGTGTATTTAGCATCGGACACCAGCCAGAATTTGATGACGAAACTTGTCAGGTTGGTTTGCGATGTACTGTTTGAAGTAGGGCTGTGACGATAAGCGCTTCACCGCAATACTCTATTTTCGTCTTCGTCATTCAATATTTATTCACTATACAGTACAGAGACAAAAAAGACAAGCATTAACGAAAAAGTTGGGAGTTCGATTTGAATTGCATGTGCTAATAGCGAACACACTTCTTCTATGTGGTGTTGCCCATGAAGTTGACGGTCCCGCAGCCAAAAGTCTTGTCGCCTGTGTGAGCACATTTTTGTTTTGAGCAAGACGCGAAGGGGCAGCTGGGGAATTCAGACAAGGCAGTAGGCCACATTTGCAGAAAAGGTATCTGTCCCTTATCTAAGGTCACATTTAAGGATGGACCACCCTGAGGCACTGGTCAGACTTTGCAGCAGCATAGCTGCCTCAGGTAAGGGTACAACCTCAGGCCGGCAGCGACAGTTGGGAGCTTTTGCGAGAGGAGCGAAATTACCAACTTGACAGCAATCAGTGGCGAGCTTATTGACAGTGTCACTCACTATTTACTAGAAGAATCGGTTCTATTCCGTACCGTTGACGGGCCAGCGTTCAAACAGTTTGTAAAGATCTCATTCATTGACCGAAGACACAGGAACGGAAACCCTGTAGACAACGTCAAAGTAACTGAACTTTTGTAGGGAACAGTTCTAAGTCCACTGTGATATTCTCCCCAGGCACGTTATTTGACAATGACTTAGTTATTCAAAAAATGACATTACTTAGTCATTCATAGTTCAAACTTTTCTATTTTCTTCAAATTGACAGTCAATGAAGATTAACTATGGCCTTGCTAAATCGTTTAAGAAACCAATAAGCCAATTGTTCGTTTTAGTCAGGCTCAAATGGAAACACTTTTGGTGCTGTCAGCACAAAAGAGAAATTTGCCTCCAGGGCTTAAAACTAAGCCTAACCAAATAGCTGTTTTTCCTAAACCTAACCATGTATTTTCTCATGACTCAATGTCAAGTCTCAAGTCCCAGGCTCTGCCATCTTACTAAAAAGTCAGTATAATTTGAATGACTTGGAAAAGCAACTAGTGATCAAACTGAAAGTACTAGGCCCTATTAAATGAGTGACTAGTTCATTCTGGTTGAATAGAATCTGGGTTTAACAGTTCCCGCCATCTGAGTCCTGGTAAGGTTACGGGAGCAGAGCAACATCCCTCCATGCACCTACAGCTGAACATACTCATACACACCTGTGTGTATAGGGGTGAGTGAGAGAGTGAGAGAGTGAGAGAGTGAGAGAGAGAAACCGGCTCAAGGCACAGCGGGTTGTTCCAGGACAACATGACGGGAGGGAATGCACTGACGAGTGACCAACCTGAAACCCCAACTCTCCCCTCTTTTCCTCTCTCTCTCTCTCCCTCTCTCCCTCCCTCTCTCTCTCTCCCTCTCTCTCCCTCCTCCCCCCCCTATCCCCTCCCTCCAGGGTACAGTTAACTAATCTCCTCACCCAAAGCCTGCTGTAATCCTATGGCATATCTTTGGCAGCTAATTGCCTCTTGAAGTGTTTCGACACAGACCAGGAATTTAAATCAGACACACACACGCACATGCACAAGCACAAGCTCACACACAACCTGACTCTCAGAATGATGAAAGCACCAGGCGAATCAATACCTACATGGATTCAATAAATGCACGTGTAAGTGTTAGAGGAGTTTGGAAGGATCCGGCTCAAAATTTTCCAGTAGTGGTGTAGGATAGACAAATATATCACAATTTGATCAAACAGTGAGTGACCTCACAGCATATGTTTGCAACACCATACAATATGCTATACCAACATGTGTTGTTATTGCAAGCAGATGGTATGTTTAAAAATGACATAAACGGCTTTATGTCTTAAGTATCCGCTGATACCAATACTGATCTTATCTTTAATTAAAAAGCAGAATAATAGGCTAGCCCATTTACTTACTTTGTCAAATATTAATAAATACATAGACACATGGACGAATTGCATGCCATATCTTACATATATTCACATCAAGCCTGTAGTTGTAGTAGTCCTGTGGATCTGTGTCCCATTGAAAAGTCACTTCTGAATTGACAACAAACTAAACTAACTATTGGCTTTGATATCACATCATAAGGAGTTGGGTGAGAAAAAAAAAGGATTAGCTCCAGTGCTAAGCATAGACTCCAGCCTTCGTGCATCCCTAATTCATACGGAAAACAATTTGTCATCAGTGGAAGTGTGTAGGGAATCACACTCATTAACACATCACAAGTGAGCGTATGAAGATGCCAGATATAATTGATTTCAAGGTTGGCTAAAATGTAAGGCAGCTTGCTTTGAAAGATGTATTTTGAGGAGAATACAAGGTTAAAGCAGCCCTTCTAATAAATAACTATCACAATGTCACCGTGGCCCTCGAAACTTTGTATAGGCCTACCAAGAATTCCTTATTTGACTCCTACAGGGCACCGTACCCTTCTGTTAAAGAGTGACCGTTTGGAGGGAGAGGTTGAACTACAGCTGGCTTCCGTCCAAGCAAAGGTAGATTTACCAGTCCGTCCATATAAAATATGCATATGAATAATGGGAGTTTAATGTCTGGTAGTTAACATCACTGATACTTTTTAATGGTCTCCAGGCATCACTGTATGGGAGTATTAACTGGAAGGCATCATGAATGGCATGACAATGTTCTTGGAGGTAATTTGTAATGATTTGGGGTAGCCAGGGATGGGCAATGATCGTCGAATAGTCGGATAGTCGGAGTCTCGTAGAAAATCGAATAATGAATGCGACTATCGTTATTTATTACACGGCTCTTCTCAATGCTGTTGAACTCTTCGTTCACTTGCATGGGCCTTCATAACTTCTGGTGGTGAATAATTTTTTGATTATTCCTCTTTGCCAAGCATATAATGACCAATGTCAAGGAAAGTGGCTTTATTTTATTCTGTCGTATCCCTCCGCAAGTAGTCTGGTAACTTCAACCCCAGCGTCCTCGGTTGCTAAGCGACGTCAACGTCTTTGGCTGACTATTTCTGCTGATCAACACTACGAATGCTGGTAAGAAATCGTTATTTTTTTGGTCATAGTTTCTATATGCTAAAGACGTGTCTAGTTCACCGTCATGCAGGCTGTGTTCAGAAAAATAAATAACGATCTGTTTTCGGTGCATGTAGGTCTCAAGTTGAAATCATTTTGATGTTGAATGTTGATGGCGCAGTTGTTGAAATAAACAGATTGATTTCATACAAATCATAGAAGCCTCTCCCTGTGTCATTGTGTGTGCGTGTATATGAGGTGCGTGCATGGGGGGGTTCTTGATTGACCGATTTTAGAATATTATTAGAATACCTCTCAGCGAATATCAAATAGTATTTTTGCCAGAAATGCACATCCCTAATTTGGGGGAACAAGTGCAGGAAAACGCCTGCCTTTCAAACACTTTGGCGGGTTGAGAAAATACGCACTGAGCAATTTTAAAAGTAAGAAAAACTGGGCACGCCAGAAAGAAAGAAAGAAAGAAGAGGCAATAAAGAAATGAACAAGCTAGAATGACAAAGAGTTACAGACAGTGATACCGGTATGTAAAAGCATTTTCTGTTGCAAATGTATTTTTAACTGACAATGTGATCAACCCAATTTTTTTTTTTAAAGGGGAATACACAGTATGAGAGGCTGGGTCATTGCTTCTCGTTCATCTTTGCTTTGTTGCTATTCATGCTTCTGCATGCAAGTGCAGGTGTGCTTGTTCATCAGCAAGCAGGTGCCACAAGACACAGTTTAGAATATCAATTTAAGTTTTTTTTGTAATCAAACATTTAAAAATATTTTGAAAAAGAAACTCCCAGAAATATACACTAGTATCTATTTTTGAGCTACAACATCATTTATAAATTAATTCAATAAATCACAACCCGAAATATAGAACATATTGTAAAACAAAATGAGGGCAGTGCTCGACACTCTATGGAAAACAATTTCAAAAAGATATCTGTTGCTCTATAGAAAGTTCAAACAGAACTATTTTGCTGTGGATGATCTCTGCATCCCCAGGACTGTGAGATGACTTCACTCCACTGTGTTGCGATTCCATTCCAATCGCGCCACAACCTGACTACAACGCTGCGAGACACGAGCATCGTTTATTTGTGTGTGCGTGTGCGTGTTTGTGCGTGTTCGCGCGCACGTGTGTGTGTGTGTGTGTGTGTGTGTGTGTGTGTGTGTGTGTGTGTGTGTGTGTGTGTGTGTGGTGTGTGTGTGTGTGAGTGTGTGTGTGTGTGTGGTGTGTGTGTGTGTGTGTGTGTGTGTGTGTGCGCGCGCGCGCGCGTGCGTGCGTGCGTGCGTGCGTGCGTGTGTGTGTGTGTGTTGTCTTAGTAGAAGTCCATATGAAAAGTGAATGCAGTTTAAAAACATCTTAAGTTCAGCAAGTGCTGCTGTACTGGAGGGAGTTATAAAATAAATACAAAATGTCAGTTATAAGAAAACAATAACCTTTCATGTGCAAATTTTACATTCAAAGTTTGAATGTGGACCGTGGCTATATACCTTGATAGGACTTCATTACAAATACCAATAAAGCAATATCTAACACTCCAAACACAACAAACATTGACCATCAAACAGAATTGCAAACTTCCCAACAATCAGACAAATAGAATTACACCAAACATGACATAGCATAGGCCTATGTCAATACGTTTTTACCAATACACTGTATTTAATATATTCGAATAACTGGAAGGCCATGGGGATCGTGTGGTCCCAGTGAGAGATGTGTTGTGGTATAGGCAAACTGTCATTATGTCATGAATGTTTTTGAAATGACTTGCATTTAGCCTAAAGTAAATAGTTGTCATGCCATTCTGTAATGTCAGGACATGATTATGTTTGGTTGCTATGCGTATAGGCTACCAAAGTGAAGTTGGATGCAATGTTATTAATATCTTATACACTGTGATACAGTGTCTATGTTTCGATCGATTATGCCAATGCTTCAGGCGATGTTGTAGGCGCGTGTGCAATTTAGAGCCTACCAATGCAACTCGATATTTGGATTGCGAAATCAATGTGACTGCATTTTCAGAAAAAAAACAAAAACTAAAATATATAAAAAACGCCCGGCCAAAACACCTTTTACAACAAGCAGCGCATAAAAACACAATAAAAAAAACAAAGCAACAAGGCAAAAAAATCTACCCGTCTCTTACCTTTCATGGCTGAAATCACAAAATACATCGTTAAAGTCCAGGTCCATGAGAAAGAGGCCCAGTCACGCAGAGACTCCGTTAAGTTCCCTCTCTAGATGTCGTTCTCTATAGAACTCTCTCAGTTCTTGTGCGTGTGCGTGTATGTGAGTTTGTGTGTATCCTTCTCCTGAACGCTTTCTCTCAGTTGTCTGCTCGCTCAGAACCTCGCAGCTAAACAGGCATGAGAATCCTCGTGACCGGGACGGCTGCAGACGGCCCGCCCCCGACCCCGCCCACCCCGATGATTGACGGCGCAGGGAGCCAAATGAAGTGGTTCACATGGAGCCGCTCTGACAGGCCGCTCGTGTGAGCGCATTTGAGAGCGTCTGAAAAAAACAACCGTTTGAATGAATCTGACAAAACAGCAGCTATTCATATTAAATATTTATGCATGTTCATGCCAATGTTTACTGGCAGACAAAACATATAACCAAATTTTTAACCTACACAGGCCTTGAGAGAGAGAGAGAGAGAGAGAGAGAGAGAGAGAGAGAGAGAGAGAGAGAGAGAGAGAGAGAGAGAGAGAGAGAGAGAGAGAGAGAGAGAGAGAGAGAGAGAGAGAGAGACGAGAGAGAGAGGAGAGAGAGAGAGAGAGAGAGAGAGAGAGAGAGAGAGAGAGAACAAGAATTCAAACATTTTCTGAACTTGTTTCATATATTACATATAAGTTGCAACACTGTGATCTTCACTTATTATTATTCTATGGCATTACAAATCTCCCAAAGGTCACATAATGTAATGGAAATGGTGAATGTGCCCCCAGCCAACCAGGATGCAGGGTGGCGTGTTCTAGAGTGCAGTGGCATTTACTTTGTGAGGTTTGCTAATTGCCCCCAACATCATCTGTTAGTCCCAAATGGGGTTCACGACCTTGGACGTTGTACAGCCTTCAGTTACACGGTTACCTGGAACCCCA